>CAUYRH010105162.1:0-13917 GCA_963574655.1 Perodicticus potto
GAAGACCAAAAATCACATTATAACAAAGACATCTGTACCAGAATGTTTATTGCAGCCCAATTCATAATTGCTAAGTCATGGAAGAAGCCCAAGTGCCCATTGACCCATGAATGGATTAATAAATTGTGGTACATGTCTACCATGGAATACAGTGCAGCCTTAAAGAAAGATGGAGACTTTACCTCTTTCATGTTTACATGGATGGAGCTGGAAGATATTCTTCTTAGCAAAGTATCTCAAGAATGGAAGAAAAAGTATCCAATGTACTCAGCCCTACTATGAAGGCAATTTAAAGATTTCATATGAAGGTTATAACCCAACTATAGCACAAGAATATGGGGAAAGAGGCAAGGGAGGGGAGTGGGGAGGTTGGGGTGGAGGGAGGATAATTGGTAGGGACACACTTATGGTGCATCTTAGAAGGGTACAGGCAAAACTTACTAAATGCTGAATACAAATGTCTTTATACAATACGTAAGAAAATGCCCTGAAGACTATGTTAAATGGTTTGATGAAAACATTTCAGATTGTATATGAAACCAGCACATTGTACCCCTTGATTGCACTAATGTATGCAGCTATGATTTAATCATAAAAGAAATAAATTAAAAAATAAAAAAAAAAGGATGACTAGTATTTGGTATAAAATTCAATAGAGGTGGGCGGCACCTGTGGCTCACTGAGTAGGGCGCCAGTCCCATATGCCAGAGGTGGTGGGTTCAAACCCAGTCCCGGGCAAAAACTGCAAAAAAATAAATAAAAAAAAAAATTCAATAGAAGCATTAGTAGGATTTATAAGAAAAATGGCATTAAACATTTTGTTGTTATTGTTGATTTCCATTTCCTGAAGGTTTTCTTAGTTTCCAAATGGCTGGATACCATTGTAGTTGTAACATTAAACTAGGAAAAGCCCACAGTCATGCTACCAAAGCAAGATTGAGTTCATATAATTTCTTTGGACTTCTAGAAGATTCTATGGCAGTGGTTCTCAACCTTCCTAATGCTGGGATGTATTTTCATTGTTACAAAGGGGTTGTGACCCACAGGTTGAAAACTGCTGCTCTATGGTCTTCTATTGTTTTAATTCTTCTAAGATCATTTAGTGTGAAACTCAGGACAAGATCCTGTGTGGTGCTTAGTTTATTTATTTGTTTTTAATAAAATGAATGATTTCATCTGCAGAAATGGATTTCAAAGTGCGGCTTTGGGTCAGCAGACTCAGCATTACCTTCCGACTTGTTAGGAATGCATATTCCCTGGTCTCATTCGTGGTAATTAAACACAGGTTCCATGAGTAGGAGATAGGCAGAATTATGTATGTTAATGGGCAAGTCTTGCTGGTCCACTAAATTGCCTTTAAGAAATATTTTAGAACTGACAGATGCTCTTTCTAGTGATGTCACAGTGTCGTACACACACCTTTTGCGTTTTGACCTTAACGAAGTCCCAGTATGAGCCTTCCTTCTGCAGCTTAGCTGAGCATGAGGATTTTGAGCTGTGAGAGGGCCAAAGTTACGTCTCCTTTTGGCATGATGTCAGACCTTGAGTATTAATTTTTAAATTTTGAGATTGCTTTCCTTTCCCTCCACTACAGTTGCTTCTTTACTCCTTTTTCCTGAAAATCCTACTCACCTACATCCCATTTTGTTACATTTGGCTCTAGGAAGCCAGAGATCCAAGAGGAAGGTTTTGGTGTTGGCAATAAATGAAGGAAGTTGCACATTACAGATAGATTTAACCTGTCTGGAACCCTTTTTGTTGTTGTTGTTATTGTTGTTTAATTAAATCATAGCTGTGTACATTAGTGCAATCAAGGGGTAAAATGTGCTGGTTTCATATACAATCTAATATTTTTTTTTCTTATAGCTAAGTTTATTTTACTTGCCAGGTTTTAAATAGTTTTTGGTCTTTTAGACTATTAAGCCCTAAACAATTATTAGCCAGACAATTTAGAAGTTTTTTGTGTGTTTTTTTTACATATACATGTGTTAATTAGGTTTCCACTTTTTGCCTTCACAGAATTTAAAAGGCTTAAAATTTAATAACAATAACAATGTTTAAGATAAGGACTAGAAACAAAAACCACATAAAGAGTGAATGAAGATAAATACATTCAGAAAAGAAAACAGATGATTACTGCATCAAAATATTAAGCAATATTAGTAATAATAATGCCAAGAAAGTAATGTTGACGTTGTCAAATAAGACATCATAGAGTGCTTTGACTGTAAGTCTCAGTATGAAGTCATCAGTTAACTTCTTATTTTTTTTTCTAAAATCTCAAAAAAATAGACAACTAATATTATATAAATAAAAGTAAAGGAGAGTTTCAAAAAACAGATCATGCCAAATCTTATAAACAATAGAAAAAGAAGAAATATTTCAAAATCATTCTACTTGATCTGGATACACCTGATATTGAAACTGGAGAAAATATATTGTTCTAAAGGGAAATTACAAACATATTTTACTGATAAGTGAGGATACAATATCCTAAACAACATCTTAACAAGTTGAATTAAAAATTAATGTTTAAGTAATGTGCTTTGGTCAAAATTGAATCCAATTTATGTGAGAATTAGTCACTATTTTCTTTCCCTTTTTTTTTTGTTTTCTTTCTCTCACCCCCTCCCTCATTCTCTCTCTGCTCTCTCCTTCCCCCACCTCCCCTGTATCATTAATTGTCACTAATCATCCTTAAATTAAAGTTGAATTCATAGGATTCATGCTTCTCCATTCCTGTGATGTTTCACTAAGAATAATGTGTTCCACCTCCATCCAAGTTACGTGTCTTATTGCTTAGTATTACTAGGGTCACCATGGCCAATTGTAGTACTTTGAAGGTAAACGTGGTAATACTTGGCAATGATGTCTGTAGCACGTTTTCTAGGATGAGTTGGTGAAGTTAATTGTTTGAACTTGTATATATTTGTCTCTGCTCCTTTTTCTCTAGGAGAACCTTTTGTTATACTAATATTTGGTCTATGATCCCAATTCCTGACACAGAGCCCCTTAAGACTTTGTAATTTCAGGAGTGATAGGAGTGTCTGACACAGAGTCCCTAAATCCCTTGGATTTTCTTGGGTTATCGGAGCATCTTTTGTTCTAATGAGATGTCTCTTGGTGGGGTCCTGGATGGGGGATAGGTCACCAGAAAGACCAAAGCCTGATTAGAACTTTCAGCCCTACTCTGCATTGTCCTGAGAGGGGAGGGGGGCTTAAAATAGAGTTTGTAACTGTAGATATCTATATGATGAAGCTACCATCAAATACCAAAAGTATGGGGTTCAGAGAACTTCCAGGTTGATGAACGAGAGCATATCCATGTGGCCAGGAAGGAGGTGCACCCCAGTTAGAAGATTCTGCACTCAGGAATCTTCAGAACTATGCCCTATGCACCCCTTTATCTGGCTGTTCAGTTATATCCTTTGTAAAATCTCTATACTAAACTGGTATTCCCAAGTATTTCCTTGAGTTCTGTTAGCCACTCTAGCAAAGGATTGAATCTGAGGAGGGGGTTGTGGGAACCTTTACAGCCAGTTAGTCAGAAGCCAAAGTCACAACCTGGGACTTGTGGCTAGTCTGAACTCAGAAGTCAGGTGGGGACTGAACCCTAACCTGTGGGCTCTGTGCTAAATCCATGCTATGTCAGAATTCAATTCAACCGTAGGTCACTCAGGTAGAGTCTGAGAAGTACCTGGTGTGAAAAAAACCCACACATCTTATGTCAGAAGTGAGGTATTGAGAGTGGTGTGCGTAAAAGAGGAAAAATTGTTTCTTTCTCCTATTTTCATGAGCTTTCAAGGTTCCAGATACCTCTTCTTCATGGCATTTATCACAGTTGTGATTCTACATTTATTTGCATGCTCTTTTGAATAACAAACTAACTTTAACATCACATTTACCAGTTCCTGGCATATAGCGGTTGCCCAATAAATATTTGCAAAATAAGGGTAAGAAAGAGTTTCTTTGACATTGAGGATTACATCATTCTCATTTTCCTCTTCACACAGTTTCTCAAAGGCTTTGGAGAAAGTTGGGTAGCTCAATAAGTGTTGGTGTCACAAGAGAATAACTTTGAACTGTGATATGATTCTGAGTGATGTTCGTTCACATTGCTAATTCAACAGCCAGGTCCAAAATCTCATACGGAAAAAGCTTTGCCAAATTGTCACTTAATCCCTCAAAAGTATACTGTATTGACAAGATAGTACTGCATTTTGCCATGTATAATGCCCACTTTTTGCCCAAATTTTTGAGGGAAAAATAAGGATGCACATTATACGTGGACAGTACTAATTCCCTATCTGTCAAAACATTTTTAATCCTTTTATTTATGCTTATGCATTAAAAGTACAACTTTAGAAAGCAATAATGATATCTGTATGTAAACTTATATCCTGGTATATGGTAATCAGTTTTGTTGAACTTAAGATGAACTTCCAGTGAAAGCATTTTTGGACAATGAAGAGCAACGGGTTTCTCTTTGTAAACTTTAGGTGGGAGCTAGCAAACTAGCTGATAGTTTTTACAGAAATTATTGGAAAATCCCTTGGAAAATGTTGAAATGGTTTTTGTACAGTACATGCTTTAAGCTAACAGTTATTTATTTTTTTTTTAATTAAATCATAGCTGTGTACATTAATGCAATCACGGGATATAATGTGTTGGGTTTATATACAATTTGAAATATTTTCATCCAACCAGTTAACATAGATTTCATGGCATTTTGTTAGTTATTGTGTTCAGACATTTATATTCTACACTTAGTAAGTTTCACCTGTACCCTTCTAAGATGCACTGTAGGCGTGGACTTAAATATGGTAAGGAGCACAGCAAAAAGACTGCCAAGAAACACTTTGGATCTTCTTTATTTTACATAAAATTTCTTGTACCATAATATATTAAAAAATAAAGGCTAAAATTCCTTTATAGTACTAAAAAACTCCCCAAATTCCTAAGTACAAACAAATGCAAATTTGAATTAAATACTAAAATAAAAAATTTTTTCCCTAAAAGTTTGGGCTGAAAATATGGGTGCACATTATACACAGAAGTCTATTATACATGGCAAAATACAGTATGGTATTTAATGATTTAATCACCTTCCTTAACTGTGTTTCATTAGAACAATAAAATATGTTTTTTATCATGAAAGTTTAAATTAAAATTCAATTAGAGCAAGATTTGAAGAAACATAAATACCAAGTTATGAATCAGTACTATTTTTACTAACCCTTGACTACTATCAATCAGTTTGTCCTAATTTATTTCTCTTTAAGGATGGTTATATACACTGACCAAAAAAAGCAAGTAAGGGTAGATTTTTAAAAGGTGAAGGAGATGATAGGAAGAAAAATAAGGAAGGTACTTTCCTCAGTGTTTAGATTAATGCATCAAACAATGCTGCCTAAAATTCAAGAAGCCTCTAAAAGTTTATCTTAATCTTTGTTCTCAGTTTTAGTGTTATATTTACAGTCTCTCTAATAGCAAAAATGTATTATGTTTACCTAAAGTTCAGGTATTTATTCATTTTAGTTTGGTTTCTCTTTATTTTTTTCAATTCAGTTAAACTTCAATGTAAATTTTTTCTTAAAATTAGTATACAGCATTGTTTTATTTTTATAAAAACATTTTTTATGCTCATTCTTTCTCACTCATAAAGAAATGTCTGAAATGAAGTTTATCTATATAAACAATGGTTATTTCAGGATGGTGAAGTTTTGGGGACTGTTTTTCTATATAACTACAATTTCATTACCACAGCTAACAAAATTGACAATAATGTCTTAACATCATGCCATACCCAATTCATGTGAAAAATTCGCAAACTGTTCTGCAAATTGTTATTCAAAATAAGATTCCCTCAAGGGCCACACCTTGGGTTTCATTGTCACGTTGGTTCCTTAAGTTTCATTGTTTCATTTAAGTAGAACAACCTTCTTCCCTTCTGTTTTCCTTAATAATAACATGTTGAAGAGACCAACCCCTGGTCTTTTTGAGTGTATTTGTGACATTGTTTTCCTTGTTCCTCTAATCCCTGTATTTCTTTCTTTCTTTCTTTTTTTTTTTTTTGTGGGTTTTGGCCAGGGCTGGGTTTGAACCCACCACCTATGGGGCCAGCCCTCTACTCCTTTGAGCCACACACACCACCCTCCCTATATTTCTTATAAACTGAAAGTTAAAACTAAAGGCTTCGTGAGTTATAATCTACATAGTTTGGGTAAGAATTTATCAAAAGTAAAGTAAGCAGTGTTTTACTTTATGCTGCCTCATCGTGGAAGTCTCACACCGTCTGGTGTTCCATTAAGTGCTGAAACAGAGCACGGAGTTAAAGTGGCAACAGCCAGATGGCCTTTGTAAAGTTATGCTTTCCCCCTTGTGACTGGGAAGTAATCTACGGGGTGATGTTTGGGCACCAGACAACCCTCCCCTTACAGTTTTAGCATCCATAGATGATTCATGCCTGAATCAGTTCTCTTATTAGGGGTTGCAAAGTAGTGATTTTCTAATTCTGTCAATCCGTATGTTATAGCTGAGATTTGACTGTAATGGAGAATCATCACCTGGGTCTAGTTGGAAAGGCAGGATAATGCCTAATTCTTCCCCATTAAGTACAGATTTTAAAAGTAAGAAGCTGGTATAATAGCCTCCTTTGATGGTGATGAATGATATTTTTCTTTCTTTTGAGTATCATTACAGATTTGTGCGTTTTTCTATATTCAGTTTATAGTTATCATTGATTCGATGCTTAAATTGTCCCAACTTTGACCAATAGAAAACTCTTCAAGCTAATGCTTACATCTTTTTAATATAACTCCATGTTTCTTGGAAAGCTTCATTGGTTTCTGAGTCTCTTGAGTTGGTTTTAAAGAGAACAAACCCCCCATTCACTCCCACAGGAAACATTTCCTCAAACATATATATCAGATTCATATATTTACATACTAAGCCCAAAGCTGTGGACTGTGAAAGAACTGAAAGAAAGATATTTTCCATTATTAGCTGGTAAGAAGCTCATATTCTTTAAAAAGAAATGACCAGCACCCACTACAGTTAGGGGAAAGTAGAGAAAGCATTTGTTCTGGGTTGATTGGCACATAATCAAGGAAGGTGGGGGGGGCATCTCTGACTCTGAGGGCTGGTCCAGGACGGGGAGGGGTGGGCAACCGCCTGCTTTTCTAAGACCTAGACCAGTGTCCATTGTTTACCTGGGTCCTACAGTGCTCATCTCAAACCCCAACACTGAAATGACAGCCCTGGCAGGTGATGGGGTTTATCTAAGAACTTGGCTGTGGAGGCAGCACAAGGTTTCCAGGAAGGGGCTTCTGGGGTGGGAGGGTAGATGGGTAAATGGGTATGCCACCTACCTTGAGATCTCACAGCCTGGCAGAGGGAATGTTTCCAGCGGGCCGCTCATGTAACAACTTGTACCATGTATGTCTCACTACATGGTCAGCTCCCAGCAGGCAGCATCCTACCTTGATCATCATCTTATGCCTAGAGCCTGCCACCATGCCATAAATCAATAATTATTTGATGCAAGTAAAAACTTTTAAAATATTGAGTTTAGAATTTGAAGCAGCCAAGAGGAGAAACAGCTTATTTCAGGCACAGGACTATAAACGTGACATTGAAGTAGGCCAGGGTTAAATAGTAGAAAATACACAGCACAAAATAATTGGATAATACCTATAACAAACTTAGCTTTGTGCCCAGCTTTGTGTAGTAAAGGGACTGGGTAAACATAGCTGAAGATAGCATCGGATCCGACCATCACTCTCTGTATTTGCCGTGTTTTTGCTTGTGTAATTTTGGACAAACTACTTCAACTCCCTGAGACTCAGTTTCCTCATCTGTGAAATGGGGACACATTATGATACCAGCCTCACAGGGGTGCTGCACGGATTAAATGAGATAATGCATGTGAAGTGCCTAATCCAGAGCCTAGCAAAAAGTCCCTGCTCCACAGTCATCAGCTGCTCTTATTTTTACTGGCTGGAGGTGATGTTGGATGTGGTTAACTTCCAGATGCTGCAGTGAATTTCAGAAAGGTAGGACTGGGGAAGAGCCTTGGAGGTTGGAGCAGATGTCATGAGTATAGTCTGGGAAGAGCAGCTTCATTACAGTGGTGGGAAATAAAGACAAATAGTTGGTCATGAGCATGAAAGGAAAATGGAAATGGGGCAATTAGGGATGTCATCTGATAAGTTTCTCTGAAAATAAAAAAAGAAAGGTTTAGGGTAGTAAAGAGAAGGGAGAGCAAAAATATGGGTGTTTCAGCTGGGTGCCCGTAGCTCAGGGGCTAGGGTGCTGGCCACATTCACCGGGGCTGGCGGGTTAAAACCTGGCCAAGCCTGTCAACAACAATGACAACAACAACAACAAAATAGCTGAATATTGTGGCGGGCGCCTGTAGCCCCAGCTACTTGGGAAGCTGAGGCAAGAGAATCATTTAAGCCCAAGAGTTTGAGGTTGCTGTGAGCATCACTGAGGGTGACAAAGTGAGACTCTGTCTCAAAACAAAAATGGTGTTCTGTGTTGTTTTAAATAGATGGGTGACCATAATTTATCTATTTGAAGGAAGAAACAATATACAATGGAGAGAAAAAACAAAAACGGTGGAAAGACAGGCAACAAATGTGGGTTTAACTGGTGTCTGACACAGACTGATCCCCCTTCCTACCATTTGCCTCTAGGCTAAAGGGAGTGGGAGGAGAGAGAAAAAGATAGAATAGATTATGCTACTCAAATGCCTACATGATTCTTCCATTAAAAGCCTACAAAGCGATCCATAAAGCCTTGAGTCTTGTTAGGTAACAGAGCAACTTACTCTGCTTCTTAGACTCTCTGAAATTATTTCTTCCTCTGGACAGTGAAAATACTACCAACTTTGGGGGTCCTTAAAGATTAGAGATGATACAAATAAAATGCCAGTGACATTGTAGGTTGTCCATAAATGGTAGTTATTATGTTGTTAATGGATCATATTAACACTCTAGCCCCAAATTTTATGAGGAATCTTCTTGAAATTAATATACTTGTCATCAAATATGTACGTGAAAAATTATTTAAAGGGGTCTTGTAAGGGATAAGTTCTTTGTGAATTATTTCATAGTGGAAAATTGAAGAAGGCAGTCATCAGATCAGGTTAGCAGCATTGCCAAGTAACTTCAGTATTCAGTTGTCCTGTCAAAATACAGGTATGTTAAACACATGGTGATTTCCCAATGAAAGTAGGAATGAATGGGTTGGAAGGGAGCCAGAATTCTTTTTTTCCCCTGATATGTAAAGTAATTCTTAATAATAATAATGATAATAATAACAATGGAATATTATCAGGCCAGGGGTTCTACTTAATTGAAGTTTCTGATCCATTGAAGATGGATCCTTGTGATTTCCACATTTGTCAAATATCATTCTGTAACACACACATGCACTGTCTGTCTAGTGTTGTCAGTGGGACATAATTTGATCTTTCTTTGATAATTCAGCATCCTACAGTGCCACAGGGTGATCATTACAAACATTAACAAGAAGTACGGTTCTATAGGGGAGAATTAATAAGATTGAAGGCATTGGACTGATTTAGTGTCAACCTCAAGATATAGCATCTTTATAGAGACAAATTTTCACATATTTCTTCTGGAAGCAATTCTGGCTTGCAACTGCAGTTTGTTGGGTTCTGGTTAATCTGATATAACCAGGGA
Organism: Perodicticus potto; assembly: GCA_963574655.1. NCBI lineage: Eukaryota > Metazoa > Chordata > Mammalia > Primates > Lorisidae > Perodicticus > Perodicticus potto. Next base: position 9,711 of record CAUYRH010105162.1, read on the forward strand.
GTAGAGAGGGCTCCCTAAGTGGTGTTTATTTCTCTGAGGCTATATGATGTTTCCCTGGAAGTCCATTTTGTTTTCTGCCAGGCTCTGGGTTCTGAAGCATCCCCAGTTTTTGTTATTAGCTACTTTATTCCCTAACTTGTCACCTTGTTCTGTCCTGCTCCATGATTGAATACACATTATTGCAATGAAGCAATATTAAAATATAAGCACAGCATTTCAGTTTCGACACCTAATTATATGGCAATTAGGTATTTTGACATTTGTGATGTTTTGACATTCTTACAAGCTTGTACTGAGAAGAGTTTAATTTGCATTTCAAAATAGAATTTTACTAGTAGAGAATCCACACCAAGAAGACAGAATCAAAGATCATTTTCTGGTAGTGACAGCACCACAAGAATGCATGTCTTCATTGAGCAAACAGCTTTCTTAAGAACAACTTAGATGAATGTAGTTTTCTTCTTCCTATGGTACACTAACTAATAGGCTTCTGGTCTTTAGTTGAAACATACAGGAAAATTCATCAAAGAAAAAGTTATAAGCTGTTTGTAAGAAAATAGTTTTATCACAAGAAAAGTAATGTTTTATTATTAACATATTTGCTAAACTACATCATTTCTGGGCTGATGCAAGTAATTCCAAAAATACCTTTGGATTTTTGTCATTATTAAAGCCCTGCATTTTCTATTCCAAACTCATCTTTCAACTAGAAATGTATATTCTCACAAAATCCAAAAGAATATTAGTGATTGTTTCTGCAGTGAAAATATTTCTTCTATTTAAAAAATTAAATTATAGAACCCATTATGTCTGGTGACCACTTCACATCCAGTAGAGTCCTTTTTACAAGAGTAAATCAACTTACAAAGCATGCCACCTCCTACATGGTACAATTTTGTCATATTGTTGTCCCATTGGCAAACATTTTATATTAGATCTGATATATTAACATAGCTCATAGGCTGGGCACCCGTAACACAGTGGTTATGGCGCCAGTCACATACACCGAGGGTGGCGGGTTCGAACTCGGCCTGGGCTAGCTAAACAACTGCAACAACAAAAAAACAGCCAGGTGATGTGGTGGGCACCTGTAGTCCCAGCTACTTGGGAGGCTGAGGTAAGAGAATCACTTAAATCCAAGAGTTTGAGGTCACTATGAGCTGTGATGCCACGACACTCTACTGAGGGTGACATAGAGAAACTCTGTCTTAAAACCAACCAACCAACAAACATAGCTCATAAATTTCATTTTTCAACAATGCTCAGCCAGTAAGTTCCCAACGTTTATTCAAGATCTGAGACACATGACCAACAGGTACTGCAAATAGTCTAACCAAAGCCCTCTTAACATCTTCAGTCACTTGGGAATCCCATGAGCCTAGAAATGAAAGAGCAGAGTGAAAAATACTCATTTGTGCCTGTAGTTGGGAAAATGCAACTTCACTTTGGGAAGAGCCTGCAGCATTCTATGTGCCCACAAGATGGCAGTATTGGACAGGGGGCTGCAGAGCCTGAACTAAGAATAGTGGTGAATAGCCAAAAGGTCACCAAGCATGAGAGTGAAGAGGGTTGCTTAAGGAGTGTAGAAAGCTTGGGGAACGAAAATCTGGGTCAACTTCTAATTCAAGGATTGTGTTTGTAGAAATGCTATAATTTTATACATTCTGTTGCTGGTCCATTCTTGAGAAAGAACCAAGTGAATCTTATGGGCCTTTTTGATTTTTAGTTACATTTTCCTATGGTTTATCTTATTTCTTTTAGGAAAGAAGTTGCAGGATAAACCCACACATAACCCAGGGCTTCCTTTCTGACGCAAAAAATGTAATGAATTGACAGGTGCAGTGACTCACATCTGTAATCCCAGTGCTTAGGGAGGCTGAGATGGGAGGATCACTTGAGGCCGCAATTTTGAAACTAACATGGACAACATAGAGACACAATCTCTACAAAAATTAAAAAAAAAAAAATTAGCCAGGCGAACACACCTGTAGTCCTACTCAGGAGGCTGAGGAAGGAGGATTACTTGAACGAACCCAGAAGGTCCAGGCTGCAATAAACTGTTATCATACCACTGTACTCCAGCCCGAGTGACAGAATGAGACTCTGTCTCTTAAAAAATTAAAAATTAAAAAAAATATATTTAATCATTGGAAGACAATAATTTTTCAAGAAATGCATAAATTACAAAATATTTATTAAGATGGATTTCTTTGGCTGGGTGTGTTGGCTCATGCCTGTAATCCTAGCACTCTAGGAGTTCAAGGCAGGAGGATCCCTTGAGCTCAGGTCGAAATCACCCTGAGCAAGAGTAAGACCCCATCTCTACTAAAAAAAATTTTAAAAAGAAAATTTAGCTGGGAGTTGTGGCGGGCCCCTTTAGTCCCAGCTACTCAGGAGGCTGAGGCAGGAGGATCATTTAAACCCCAGAGTTTGAGTTTGCTGGGAGCTAGGCTGATGCCATATCACTCTAGCCTGGGCAACAACATGACACTACATCTCAAAAAGAAAAAAATTTCTTTTTCTTTCCTAAGTTTTAAAATGTTTTGGTGCATTAGTAGATATACCATCAGTTACTTTATACTGTTACTACTTCAGATAATTATAGGACTATTGGTGGTGATTTCTTTTTTAATTTCTTAGTCTAAATATACACTTGGTTTATATAATCTGGATGTAATGTTTTAATCCTCGAAAGGCTATGCATGCAAGTCTGTGGTGTGTGCTTCTGTGGTACACTGGGAAGTTTATTTTTTAATTATTTATTTATTTTTATTTTGGCAGTTTTTTTTTGGCTGGGTATGGGTTTGAACCCGCCACCTCCAGCATATGGAGCTGGCACCCTACTCCTTTGAGCCACAGGCACTTTATTTTTAAAAGGTCAAGACAGTTCTTCGTGCCTTTGGAGACTCCCTGCAGACCATCCTCAGCCCTTCTACTCCTGGGTACCTACAGGGCATAAGGATTTGTCAAGAGGACCAATTACAGCAACCACAAATCAGACCATGGGGATTCTATTTCCCACAAGAAGAGCCCTGCTTTTATCTTAGGAAAGAAGAATTCCAGGCCTTTTGGTTAAGTGGAATAGGTTACAAGGGAAGACCAACAGCCATCTTGCTTTACGGGGCTGGATAGTTTTAGTAACTTACAGCGTAGGCCCTCAAGTCCAGGGCTGGAACTGAGGAAATCAAAAGAAAAAGTGAGGAAAGTATTTTTTTTAAAAAATATATTGCATAAAGTTAGACTAAACAAGATTTAAAATAACAACATTCATTATTGACATTATAAATTGGTGTACCCTTTTTAAAAAACAAAATGCAAAGGACTTTAAAATGTTTCTAAACTTTGACCTGGTAAAAACACTTATAAGAATTGTGCTAAGAGAATAATTCAATAGAAAGAAAAAAGGAGCCATGTACCAAAACATTTACCTAGGTTCTTTTATTTGTAGCATTCATTCAAATAATTTGGTGTCAACACCACCACCACCGCCAAAAAAGAGCCATATGCAAAAATATTCTTTATAGTATTATCTATAATTCTCAAAAATTAGAAAAATTAAGTGTCAAACATTATGGTAGACTGGTGATTAGAGAGATTAAAGTATACCTAGCTACTGAACAAAACATTAAGCAGCATTAAAAGAAAGTATAGTACCATTTAGTAACATTTAAAAAATGCTAATCTCACTAGGTGTAGTGAAAAATGATCTGCATGTCCCATGATCTGCAAAGGTACAAAGAGCACAGTCCCTGTGCTGCTGGGTCAGGACTATTCCAGTTGTGGCAATGAACTCCTGTCCAAACTGCCTGGTGCGCAGTGTGTTCAGGGGGCAACAAGTAGATTCAGTGTATAACTATGTCTCCAAAGAGAGTCCTGTAATCAGCATCTGTCTGGAAACTTTTGCTTTGCTGCAGAAATGAGCTTGGTGTCAAGACATCCATGACAGTGGACTCAGCTTCCAAGTGAATGGCCATTTGGTCTCAGTCATGCTAAGAACTCTCCTGCATTCCTGAGTGCAATCTGCAAAATGGAAACAAAGAAGCTGGTATGTTTGCAATCAGAGCACGCGAAAAATTGCTACTGAGAAGGATTTCTTAGAAGCTGTAAATAAGGTCATTAAGTCTTACGCCAAATTCAGTGCTACTCCTCGCTACATGACATACAACTGAGCCCTGAGGGCCTTCAAAGGAAAACACTTCTTTTAATT
>CAUYRH010105163.1:0-41619 GCA_963574655.1 Perodicticus potto
AGCAAGAAAAGAACAAGTGATCCCATCTCAGGGTGGGCAAAGAACTTGAAGAGAAACTTCTCTAAAGAAGACAGGTGCATGGCCTACCGACAAATGAAAAAATGCTCACCATCCTTAATCATCAGAGAAATGCAAATCAAAACTACTTTGAGATATCACCTAACTCCAATAAGATTAGCCCACATGACAAAATCACAAAACCAGAGATCTTGGTGTGGATGTGGAGAAAAGGGAAGACTTCTACACTGCTGGTGGGAATGCACACTAATACATTCCTTTTGGAAGGATGTTTGGAGAATACTTAGAGACCTAAAAATAGACCTGCCATTCAATCCTATAATTCCTTTACTAGGTATATACCCCAAAGACCAAAAATCACATTATAACAAAGACATCTGTACCAGAATGTTTATTGCAGCCCAATTCATAATTGCTAAGTCGTGGAAGAAGCCCAAGTGCCCATCGACCATCGATTAGTAAACTGTGGTACATGTATACTATGGAATACTATACAGCCTTAAAGAAAGATGAAGACTTTACCTCTTTCATGTTTACATGGATGGAGCTGGAACATATTCTTCTTAGCAAAGTATCTCAAAAATGGAAGAAAAAGTATCCAAAGTACTCAGCCCTACTGTGAAGCTAATTTATAGGTTTCATATGAAGGCTATAACCCAACTGTAGCTCAAGAATATGGGGGAAAGGGCAAGGGAGGGAAGAGGGGGAAAAGTTGGGGTGGAGGGAGGGTAATTTGTGGGGCCACACCTATGGTGCATCTTAGAAGGGTACAGGTGAAACTTACTAAATGTAGAATACAAATGTCTTCATACAATAACAAAGAAAATTCCATGAAGGCTATGTTAACCAGTTTGATGAAAATATTTCAGATTGTATATGAAACCAGCACATTGTACCCCTTGATTGCACTAATGTACCCAGCTATGATTTAATAATAAAATAAAAATAAATAAATAAAATAAAAATAGCTAGGCATCATTGTGGGCTCCTGTAGTCCCAGCTACTTGGGAGACTGAGGCAAGGGGATCGCTTAAGCCCAAGAGTTTGAGTTTCCTGTGAGCTATGATGCCATGACACTCTACCAAGGATGACAGAGTCAGTCTCTGTCTCAAAAAAAGAAAAAAAAAAAAGTGCCAGCTATGCCTTTATTCTTTGTTTTTGTTTTTCCTAGTGAAAGTGTTTTTTTATGCCTATATTCTTAAGGTGTTCTTGTTTGAAAAGGATGCTGAATTTTTTATCAAATCCTTTTTTTGCATCTATCAAGAGGATCATATGGTCTTTGTTTTTGCATCTATTGATATGATGAATTACATTTATGGATATGCATGTTAAACCAGTCTTGCATCTCTGGGATAAAGCTTTGATCATGAGGTACAATTTTCTCAATGTGTAGCTGTAATCTATTGACTAAGATTTTATTGAGTATTTTGCATCAATATTCATCAGTGAAAGTGTTCTGCTTTTCTTTTTTAGTTAGGTCCTTTTCTGGTTTTGGTATTAGGGTGATGTTTGCTTCATAGAACATGTTGGGAAGGTTCCTTCCTTCTCAATGTTTTAGAATAGGTTCTGCAGTAGAGATACAAGCTCTTCTTTGAAGGTTTGATAGAATTCTGATGTGAAGCTATCTGGTCTAGGGATTTTTTCTTTCTTTCTTTTTTTTTTGTGGTTGGGAGTTTTTTTTAATTGTTTGTTCAATGTCAGTGCTTGTTATTGGTCTGTTTAAAAGATCTATTTCTTCTTGGTTAAGTCTAAGGAGATAGTGTGATCCCGGTATTGGTCCATTTCCTCCATATTGTCAAATTTCTGGGCATAGAGTTTCTTGTAGTAGTCAGAGATACTCTCTTGTATCTCTGTGGTATCTATTGTTTTTTGCCCCTTTTCATTTCTGACTGAGTTTGAGATTTTAATTTTCTGTTTTTAGTTAATCTGACCAAAGGTTTATTGATTTTATTTATCTTTTCAAAGAACCAACTTTTTATTTCATTAATTTTCTGAATGATTCTTTTGTTTCCAAATTCATTTGTTTGTGATTTAACTTTGGTTATTTCTTTTCTTCTACTGGGTTTGGGGTTAGATTGCTCTTCCTTTTCCATTTCCTTATGATTCATTAAGTAGTTGATGCGCTCTCTTTCTGTTTTTTAGAAGTAGGCATCTAATGCGGTAAATTTTCCTCTTAGGACTGCTTTTGCAGTATCCTTCAGGCTTTTATAACTTGTAGCTTCATTGCTATTATGTTTAGGAATTTAACAAGTTACTCCTTTATCTCTTCCTTGACCCAAATGTCATTCAGCATAAGATTGTTTAATTTCCATATCTTTGTGTGGAGATGAAAGTTTTTGTTGGAGTTGAGTTCCACCTTAATTGCCTTACGGTCTGAGAAGAACCAGGTACAATTTCTATTCTTTTAATTTTGTTGAGGTTTGATTTGCATCCTATGATATGACCTATTTTGGTGTATGTTCCAAGGACTGACAAGAAGAATGTATATTCCTTAGCTTTAGGATGGTGTGTTCTATATTTATTTATTAAGCCCATTTGTTCTAGGGTCACATTTACATCCCTTGTATCTTTGTTTAGTTTCTATTTAGAGGATCTCTCCAGTTCTTCCATAGAGTTGTTAAAGTCCCTAGATATTATGGTGTTATGGGATATCATATTGCTCAAACCAATCAAGGTCTCTTTCATGTATCTGGCAGCATTTAAGTTGGGTGCATAAATATTTAGAATTGAAATGTCTTCTTTTTGTATTGTTCCCTTGACCAGTATAATGTGACCATCTTTGTCTTTCTTAATTTTAATTGCTTTAAATACACTTACATCTGAAAATAAGATTGCCAACCCTCCTTTCTTCTGTTTTTCATTTGCCTGAAATACTGTTTTCCATCCTTTTACCTTGAGTATTTGTCCTTCAAGGTTATGTGTGTTTTTAAATCCAATCAGTAAGCCTGGGCCTCTTCAGTGGGGAATTCAAGCCATTTATATTTATTGAGAGAATTGATGAGTGTGGTGGAATCCTATTAATCTTATTTTGTGAAAGTTTGTTGCTTAGTTTTATCTTTGAACTTGGAGAAGCTAGATTTTGTCCTTTAGTATGTGGATGTTTACTTTGCTGGTGGGTCATTGTGATGGTCATTGTGGAGAATAGGTCTAAGAGCCTGTAGAGCTGGTCTCGTTGTGGCGAATTTCCTCAATGTTTGCATATCAGTAAAATATTTGATTTCTCTAACAAATTTGAAGCTTAGTTTGCCAGGATACAGAATTCTGGGCTGAAAATTGTTTTGTTTAAAGTTTCAGCTGAGAAGTCCACTGTCACCCTGACAGATTTGCCCTGTAGATCAGTTTGTGCTTACTTTTGGCTGCTTGCAGAATTTTCTCTTTAGTCTTGGCTTTGGACAGGTTCATTACAATGTGTCTTGGAGATGCTCTATTTGTATTGAGATGATCTGGGTTTCAATATCCCTTTAAAAAGAGTGTTTTGGAATTATTAGTGAAACTTGGGAAATTATCATTTATGATATCCTCCAATAGGGCTTCCATTTCTTTGGGAAATTCTTCTTCCCCTTCAGGGATATCTCTAATTTGTATGTTTAAATGCTTTATGAAGTCTCTTAATTCTCTGAGCCAAAGGTCTGCTCTCTCTTTTCTTTTCTGTTTCTTTAACTAACTGGGTTAGCTCAAGGGCTTTATCTTTTATTTCTGACATTATTTTTTCTCCTTGGTCTAATCTGTTATTGATGCTTTCTACTGCATCTTTAAGTTCCCTGATGGACTCTTTCAATTCCTTAAGCTCCGCCATATCCTTTCTATATTCTTCATATCTTTCATCCATTATTTTGGTTTCATTTTCCACTGTCTCATCAATTCTTTTTATTACCTTTGATGCCCATATTTTACATTCCCTTTCTGTCATTTCCATTAATTTTTTATAGGTGGAATCCTCTGAAGTAGCTCCCACATGGTCCTTTGGTGGGGTTGCTCTGTTTGAGTTTTTCATGTTGCCAGAATTTTTCTTGGTTTCCTCTTGTGTGTTTTCTTCTTGTTTATTTCCTTCCCCTACTTTTTTCTTCTCACTACCTCTTTTGCTTTAAATTACCTTGTCTTGGAGCTTAGGTGTTGAAGTAGCCTTTTGGTATAAGGCCAAAAGAAAGAGAAGGGAGAAATAAGAGAAAAAAAAACAAAGAAGTGGGGGTGAAAGAAAAGAATTGAAGAAAAGGAGAGAAGAAGGACATAAAGAAAGTAATAGGAGAAATGGTGGTTTTGCGCAGAGTGCTATGGACATATCTTCAGCTCTAGGACTTTGGAGGCACAGGTTGGGTGGGCGGTTGTATGAGAAATTTATGTGGGAAAGATGAGAAAAGTGGAGAACTCTTTACCCAAAGAAAGAAAATAGGAGAGACAATAAAAAGGAATGAAAGAATAAAAGGGAATGAAAACCTGTAACAAAAATGTCAAAGCCCTTCCTATTGAAGAAAATAAAAATTAAAAATACAACCAAATAAAGAAACAATAACAACAAAAAGATGTACAACCAAAACAATATCAGTAACAAAAAAGAGAAGGAAAAACAACCTAAGTAAATATTGGGGAAAAAAGCAACAAAATTGAAAGAAACATATATAGAGAGATTTGTGTGTGTTTCTATATATAGATTGTGTGTGTGTGTGTGTATAATATGGCAATACATTGCCTGGACAATAAGTGGTGTTAGGAAACAGAGGACACATGCTGGTTTTGTTGTATAAAATAGGGGCTGGAAGCTACTCACTAATTGCTGAGGAGATTTGGTCCTATCTTTCTGACATAGTTGCCCTCAGTCAGGGCCTGATCATTTCATCAGCATTCAGTCCCTGCAGGATTGGGGTCCTAAAGCTCCCACCAGATTCCTTAGGAAGCACATCAAACAGTGCCCCCTGACCACAAAGTGGCCTTCTGGGGGTGCAGGAGCTGCTCAGTTCACCCCAATGATGGTTGTCTGAGCTCAGCAGGCATGCCAGAGCCAACCATGCACTAGGATCCTACAGACTGTTTCTCCCACATTGCATTCCCACAATGGTAGCTCCCAGATAGTAGCCAAGCTGATGGGAGATCCACTGCACCCAGTGTTCAGTCTCAGCTGCTGAATGCCGCTTGAGTCCACTCACTCCTTTGGGCATTCCAAGGCAGCTCCAGTGAACATTTTAGCCCAGAATCAAGTGACTGGAACATAGCCCTTTTCTAACATAGCCTTTCCATGGGAGGGTGGCCCTGCCTGTTGCCAGGTACTTGCCTTCTGTGTTGGTTTTCCACAGCTCCAGACCTCCTCTCTTGTTCCTGGAGTCCACCACTGCTTCACTGTGCCCTTGGAGTGATGTTGCTGGGTAGGTTTCCCTGGCCAGAGGTGGTGGGAGTTTTTCTTCCCTTACCTCTCCAGAAGCAGCTAGTAAGGAGATATTTCTAGCATGTCATCTTACTCTACTCCCCAAGATATGTATATTTTGTCTAGGAGACAGGAGAAGGGGAGTGAATAATGGCTAAAAAAGTGAATTATATGGCTCAGGTCAACCTCTTTTACTGCATTAAAAAAGGGTCTCTTGAATTTCTGAAGATGATGCTTTTGGAAATAAAAAGATAAGAATGCTGAATCATTGGGGTGCTCCCTCTTTTGTCCAAATAGTTCTAATGTCAAAGTTTCTCTTTATTCTCTCCTTTATCACTTTTTGGGGTTGTTAACATATTTTCATTTAAAGGCAATGCTTGGCTACTCTAAAGGCACCAAGGCTTTTATTCATGGTCCTTGGAAAATCTTGCAGTTGGGGAGGAAAGGGCGTGGTGGGCAATCTGTGGGGCCCTGAATTGTGGGTAGCCTAGGGTATTTCTGTGACCCTTGTGAAGGGCATAAGCCTGCTCCCCAGGGCAGCTCAGCATCATCTCACTCCCCACTCTCAGGAATAATTATAGAGAATTTGCTTTTGTCTTAACATATACAGTAAACACTTGACTCTTGAACAAAGTCAGAATTAGGGGCGTTGATCTCCATGTGGTAAAAAATCTGTGCGTAACTTTCAGTTCTCCCAAACTAACATCTAGTAGCCTACCATCAACTGGAAGGCTTAGTGAGAATATAAACATTTGATTAACACATATTTTGTATGTTATATGTATTACACTCTGTATTTGCACAATAAAGTAAGCTAATGAAAAAATGTTGTTAAGGATATCATAAATAACAGAAAATATATTTACTATTCCCTAAGTGGAAGTGAATCATCAGAAAGATCTCCATCTTCATCATCTTTACATTGAGCAGAATGATGAAGAAGAGAAAGAGGGGAGGTTGGTCTTGTGGTCTCAGGGATGCCAGAGGCAGAAGTGAAGGAGGTGGAAGGGGAGGCAGGAGAAGCAGGCACACATACATGGTGTAACTTTTATATAAGTGGACCCTTGTAGTTCAAACCAGTGTTGTTCAAGGACCAGCTATACTTCTCTCCCTGCTGGAAACATGTGTTAGGGATCACTTGTTTGAATAAAAGCCTAATAGTTTTATTTTATTTGTGTCACTGCACAAAGTTATATAAAAGAAATGCCATTTTGTATCTACTTCTTTGTTGTGTATACTAGATCAAAGCAATCTGAGGTCGCTAAACTTGTATGAATGGCAATTCTTCCCTGCAGCACCTGAGTATTCCTGTTCAACACTAAACCAAATGCTGACCACGCCTAGTACTGACTAGCTTGAACCTTTGAGGGTACAGAATGGGAGGAGACCACGCTGTTACCACTGCTCCACTCTTAACATATTGTGTTTGTTTCCTTCTTACTGCCATAATTTCTCATTGCACAATCTTCACTAAGAACAGTTTTCACATTTTTCTGAGAGCAATATTTTCTTTACTATATTTAGAGATTTACTTCCAGGATGGTGATTCTAAAGATAGTCTTTCAGATCAACCTGCAATTTACAATTCAGAAAACATCTACCTCCATGTTTACATTTTAGAAATTAGGATCTACCTCTTAAGAATACAAGTGGTTTACTCTATTACCTGGTTCTCTCTGGCTGGCTTGATTTCTCCCTTTAAATTCCACTATGGTCAGGGCAAATACCCTTAGAGCACCCTCTAATTACTTTGAATGTTCTGTGGAGTATGCTTTCACTTCATTCTATGGGACATGTTTAAAGGGTTAGTCCCAGCTGGTTCCAGGCTGCTTGTCCATTCATAAATTTGGTCAATTCTTTTCAACTTCCTAAATTTCCTTTACTTTTATTTTTTAATGGACCTAGGTCATGTTTGTTTTCAGCAGCCCCTTAAAAAAGGGTCTCTTGAATATCTGAAGATGATGCCTTTGGAAATAAAGAGACAAGGCAGAAGAAACCATAAGAATGTAGAACCTAGCAAGATTGTCCACTGTGAAGTCCACAGTAACAGCTCATTTTTAAAAGCTGTTAAACAGAATTAAACAATCAATTAAGCAAAATTTGCAATGTTGTTATAAGAAAAATAGTAGCTTACTTCCAACAAACTCACCAACTCTGTAGATGTTACCAACTCATGAAAGAGCTATTACTGCTCAGGCCATTGAAATATTCAAGTAACTCTACCTGGCTATGGAGGAAAATGTTCATCTCCTGTTTTTTTCTTTTTTCTTTTTTTTTTTAGAGACAGAGTCTCACTTTGTTGCCCTTGGTAGACTGCTGTGGCGTCATAGCTCATAGCAACCTCCAAATCCTGGGCTTAGGCGATTCTCTTGCCTCAGCCTTCCAAGTAGCTGGGACTACAGGTGTTCGCCACAATGCACAGCTATTTTTTTTGTTGCGGTTTGACCGGGGCCGGGTTCAAACCCACCACCCTCAGTATGTGGGGCCAGCGCCCTACTCACTGAGCCACAGGTGCCGCCCTCTTGTTTTTTTCTTAATGCCTATTAAAACAGCTCAATTAAATACTGTGTCAAGGAAGGGTTGGACAACAAAGACTAAAGTGAAATCTTTGTGAACCATTTGCTGAAGAATCTCTAACTGCCAACCACAGAAAGTAATTATATTAAACAATACAACTATGACAAGATTTTGAACTGGAATTCTTTGGACATAAGAGCCATTTGGAATAGCCTTCATTTAGAAACAGGATCATCAGAGGGTCCCTTATTATAAAAGGTTAGAATTAGAGAAGGCCTGAGCAATCATTTTTCTAAAGCTTTTAATCTTTTTTTTGTTTTTGAGACAGAGTCTCACTCTGGCATTCTGAGAAGAGGGCCATGGCATCACAGCTCACAGCAACCTCAAGTTCTTGGGCTAAAGCGAATGTCTTGCCTCAGTTTTCATGTTTTTTTTTTTTTTAGTTGTTGTTGTTGTTGTTGTTTTTTAGTAGAGATGGGGTCTTGCTCTTTCTCAGGCTGGTCTCGAACTCCAAAGCTCAAGTAATCCACTTGCCTTGGCCTCCCAGAGTGCTAGGATTATAGGCATGAGCCACTGTGCCCAGCCTGTAGTTTTTAATCTTTATTTGGATTATGATCTTTTTTGAGAATCTCATAAAAGCTATAAAGCTGAACCCAGGAAATTATGTTCATATAAAAACACACAACATTTGGCCTATCATCAAACCTGTTCATGGATCCTACAGGGGATTTGGGGAATACAGATTAAGAACCTCTGATTTGGTCCGAAACCAACGGTGGCAACCGAAACTCAAAAGTGTAAGTGCATCGTCCAGCTTCACCGTTTTCTTTCTGTTCTCCTCTTTCTTTCTTGGTTCCTTGTACTCATATTTTTTCTTTAAAATATTAAATTGATACTTGTGCACAAAATGTCTTCTTTTACTGCAAATCTCTTCCCAAATGATGGGTGATAGGAATCTGCTCAGTGTCTCTCTCTGCCTCATTTAATTGATGTGGCACCATAAACGCCATCAAAGGGCCAACATAATAGATCTGCTTTATTACAATGGAAGTCTGCCATGGCGTTAAAAATTACCAACATATCCGCAGATGCTATAGTCAAGAAAAACCGCAAAAGGTCCTGGGAGCTTTGTGGGGCAAAGGTCAAGCCAAGCTCTACCCTGTTCTTTTAATGGATAGCTATCATCTAAGGGTACTTACGCCAAGTTCAGTCTGGATTTGGAAACTACAGGCCCATCTAACCCTTCACTATTTCAACACCTTTTCATAAACATTTAATGTTGGGAAATTATACATTTGGATGAAAAAGCTTCTTTGTCCTTCTCCTGTCCAGTAATGAGTACCAATATAAACAACACTTTAGCAACCTCCTGATGTTAATGCCAGATAATTTGGGAAACAAAATGTATTATAGATGCTGCTCAAAGAACTTCTACAGCCCAAAGAAGTAGCTCTGAGAATTCTGTACTTTACTCCTTTTGCCATTTAGAAATGTAGAATAATAGCATGTCCTTATAATCCTGACCTGTAAAGAAATATGCTTTTTCTGTTTAATCACCTTATAATTCACATCAGATTCTTTAGTGTTACCTGAGACACAGACGCTGTCCTATCCCACAGATGGTACTCTGCTTACGGCTTTCTTTCTTTTTTTGTTTTCTTCATTTTATTCTAGATCCTCTTTAAAATCTTTCTACAAAAATAAACAGCATGTTCTCTGTGTCTTGGCAAAATGCTTCTAAATCAATAATGATTTTTCTGATTCATATCCTTTTTTTTTTGGCCCCAAATCAGTATCTGAAAAAAACAGTGTGACGGGGTTAGAATAAGGTGTCGTGATATATGCATATAAAATAACCTGAAGAAGGAATTCTAACTTAAGGACGGTATAATGGTTGTGCCTTTACCGAATAATGCCTATCTCCGAAGGTTTCTGCTTTAAAACATAATAAAAATCAAAAGCAATCACCTAAAGAGGCCAGGTAAATGAGTTGCCATTGGTGAGCAATATCTGCAAAATGATAGGACTTCAAGGACTGTCTTCCGTGGAAAAGTTCTAACCATTTAAATCATTATCCTAGTGTTATTACCTGAATCACCTCTGGGAGTCAGATACACACCTGTGATCTCCTGGTAATTCAGCAAAGGAAGCAGCCCCCCTTACATCCTGCTTGGTGATTTGAAGCAGTTCTGGTGTCGTAAACCCTGCACATAGTTTTGGATGTGCAAAGAAGGTATGGCAGTAAGTTAACGTTAGTGCTCTGCACCTACCACCCAGCCCACAAAGCTAAATAGCAGGAAGTGCATGGTGGTTTAGCACCTCAACATTGGGTACTTAAAGATGGAAGACAATAGACACCAGGAGTACTTGGAAGGCAATTCAGCAATTGGGTTTTAAAATGAGAGCAAATGATGCATGTTGCGGAGAGCAAAAACTGGTAGCCGTCTTGTTTAAACGAAATGTTTAAGCCACGACATGGCCGTTGGAATAATAATCTCCTGGAAAGCAATATTTAAATGTATCCATCATCATTTAGGTTTTAGACACACAGTTAAATATTATTGATCATTTGCAATTGTGTGCATCCATGTGTACATATATTAAACTGAAAAGTAACAGTAGCATGTAAAGTGTAGAAGATGAAGTGTAAAAATAGTACTTGAGTTTCTAATTACCAGTTTTTAATTAAGAAAGCCACAAGCAAATTATAAACATCCACTTTATAGCATTGCAATCTTAGAGGCTTACACTCATGAATATGGTAATTTTTTATTTTATGCCCTCTTGAGATGTCTTGTTAAAAACATTTTATTGGGGATCCTAAAATTCGGTAAATTTGAAGCCCTTGGCACCTTGTAGATAGTTAAAGTTCTTTTTAAAAAAAGTCAGCAATAAATATTTGGCAAATATAAAGAATATGCACATTTTCCTAGATGGGTGGTTTTTTTTTTTTTTTTTTTTTTTTTTTTTTTGCAGTTCTTATATTCAAGTGATGACACTGCAGTTCAGAATGTGAATGCATATTGATATTTTCTCCCAGAACTGCATGGGTGGCTGGGAGAATACTGCTCCCACAGAGTTATTTTTATGCGGGCACCTGGAAGTTGTGGCATACTCGCTCTGGCTTGCAGAGCTGTTTTGGACAATCAGGTGTACATATGAGCAAGTGGTCTTTATTTAGAGCAATTAAAATTCTAACATTCTCCTCTCTTGACATGCAATTACTAGGGCTCTGCTGTTTCCACTAATTGCTCTTGCTGGGGACATTGGTGAGAAGCCAATGATTTTGATGGGTAGTGGATTATCATTTTTACTTTGCTACCTGAGAAAAAAAATCATTTGCAAAATCCCATGTGTAATTAGCAAGACTCATGATTAATTGTCCTGCAAAATTAGCTTCACTGTTGCTTTTATTTTACTGCTTCAAATATTAATTAATGTTAACTCCTTTCCTTCAGTTCCAGCTTTTGAATATTCAACATGGCTTTGAAAAATTATCAAGGTTTCTACTTGCATTAGCATGCTAGAGCTTTGATTTCAGGAATAAGTATTCTGATTTAAAAGATCACACTTGGGTCATAAATAATTTTTATAGGAGGACAAACAAAGCATCAGAGCATCATGGGAAGGCATTCATGCACTAACTGAAAGTAAATTGTTTCAATAATGATTCATTCCTATGTGCTTTTGGGGGGAAACATCAGCAAATATGCAAACCACTGCATTGTGTGGGGGCAACAACTATTCCCCTGTGACAGGCCATCTACAAAGGCATTTTTCTACCTATAAATATGGGATAGGGGAGCCTCAGAGCCTTGCATGAAATCATAGACTCTCCAGTTTAAAGGAATCACAAAGGTCATCCTGTTTAAAGATTCCCAATTCTGGTGAGCACTACAGACACTGTGAGTTTTATGAAAATTACAGGTTCCTCAAATCCTACTCCAGGCTTCATGAATCTGACCATGGGGCATTAAGCCTGGCAAAATGTAGTTTTTTCAAAGTTCCCCAGGAGACCAGGGTAAATTTCTGGGTTTGGAAGCCATTGATCTAGCTGCACTATCTAGTTGTCTGAATTTCCTCTATCACATCTGGGCCAAGTGATGCTAGAACACTTCCAGTGTGGGATAACGTACTTGGATACCCTTGAAAATAATTCTCACCTGCATTTCATCTCGAGTGTTTGTTCCTTCTGTTCTGATAACTGGAGGTGTTAATTTTGTGTTGCAAAACTGCAAATGCCTACTGCATATGCTATAAGGGTAATTCTCTACCACATGCTTGGAATTACACTGATAGGGTCTATCTCATGGACAGGGTTACACAGGTCTAGACTCCTGGCGGGGGTTGGGGGGTGAACTGGTGCTTGCCCTTTTCTAGTCAAAATCCCGCTGCCATGTACCACCTGCTGCAGAAAGGGTGCTGTGGTCCAAAAGACCTGACCTCTGACTGCCAATCTGGGCGTTAGGCCACCTGTACTTTCTACCTCCAGCCTGCTCTGTCTGTCCAATCGCCCAACCCTGGAGCAATGGCTCTTGCAGATCTTGTAGGAGAAAATTCTACTTGGCATCCCTGAAAGATTTTATTATTAGATTTTTTTCTTTTTCTGAGATCTCTTTTGGCATAAGATTCTCCTCTCAAAGGGCTACAGTCACGAAGTCACAGGGGGTGAACTCTTCTTTGTATCTCTCCCTGGCTTCAGAGCCCCTACAGGTGTTAGCATTAAAAATCTCCTGTTCTTCCTGGCCCTGAGCAGAGTTTGCCTGGACACAGGATCAAGTCAGAACATCCCCCGGAGCCAGCAGAGAATAGGGAAGCTTGAGGATGGGAATGGGCTGTTCAGATTGTCTTTCCCAGGAAGCTTCCCTGTCAAGCAGATGCCCAGACAGCTCAGAAAAGATCCTGTATCCGTGCTTCTCGCCCCTGCTGTGTGACCCTGTGGAAGTTACTTAACCTCTCCATGTTTAGTTTCCAGCATCTCCCTCCCGGGTTTCAAAGCGGCTTTGATGGGTTTAGACTAGTATAGTGCTTCCACAGTACCAGGCACACAGGGAGGCCTAAATAGGTGATTGCTGAACAAATGAAACTGAACACTACACTACAATGATATCTGTTTAATTGATAAATAAATTCTGAATCCCCGATTATTACTTCCCAATGGATTTTAAGAAAGCAGCTTACAAAGAAATTGGTAGCCGGATCTAGAACCTAACAAAACTAATCCTTGCATAGATTCTAAGGTGGCAGAAATGAGCATTCATTTTTTTTTAACTTGGAAAATTTCCAAAGATCTAGGTAGAGATTATACCTGGGCCTAGAGAACACACATTCCTTTTCAGCCAAAAAGCTCTCTCTGAGTTTTGAGCTGAAGGTAGCCTCTGTTTATTTGTCCTGAGAGCCACCCTGTCACTGTTAATACAGTCTGGGTTCTCATTTCCTGCACACTCACCCTACTTCCCAGGAATTAATTGTTCCCCGACTAAGAAGTTGACTGAGAGTGAGACCCTGTCAGACTTGCTCACGTCGGTATCCTAGCACGCTGCACGGAGGAGTCAGGCAGGTTTGTCAACAAATAAGAGAAAGTAGAGGCCAGGCAGGTGCCCGCGGACAGACTGCTCCTGTTGGTGCCTTGGAAATCCCCCATCACAGGGGCAGGACACACCGTGAGGTGTTTTCTGCGGGAGAGAATTCCTCATCAGCAGTGCCCACTGACGCAGGGGACTGGCTAATGTTTTACCACGAGTTTTGCTAGTCAACGTCTCCAAGGGGTGAAGAGCAAGCCCACAGCAGCATTCCAAAGTAAGGCAGAATTTCTGAGAAGTGGCTTCAGTATACAATGCTTCAAAGACATGGATTTGGTCCAGGCGGGGGGTTGGGGGCTGTGCGGGCAGATCTGAAAGGGCAGCACATCCGTCGCCAATGTGCATGTAGCCCCGCAGCTGCTTTGACTTACCCCGCCTGGCCTCCCTATAATTGCGATAAGACATAAAACAGAGGTCCTGACTATCTGGGGTCATTAAAGGAGCCCATGCCCCCCCTTTTCCCACTCCAGAGGGTTAGTTCGGGTGCTCTGGTTGAGTTGCAGCTGAATTAACTGCCTCCTGCCTGTCAGCAGGCCCTTCCTCCCATCAGCTTTCAACCAGACAGGTTTCTGGTATGTCCCATCCCAGCCCGAGGATGCCAGCTGTGGGAGGGTAGGCAGAATGTCAGGAAAGGCCGTAGGAACGAGGGCAGGTCTGGGAAGTGCTGGTTTCCAAAGAGGTTTTTCACCTATGCTCTCACAGCCCCAGGAATCGACCATGCACATCTGTGTGGTCACGAAGACCGAACCCAGACCTTGTTATTCTAAGTTGGGGCACTTTTCCTCCACACCAAGGCTGCTTTTTGGCCTCCCCCCTGGTCCTAGAAGGAGTGGTTGAGGTTGACATTGGCTTGACAAAGTCTTAGTTTAAAAGCAGGGTAAGAAAATGTCTTCTGTAGTCCTCTAGGGTTGAGCATATTTTTTAAAAAATTAGCTTAACTTTATTTCTTCATTTATGTATTATTGATAAAGTTAGTGGAGCCACCGAGTGTTCGCAAATGTTTGAAATGTCAGAATATGGGAGACAGGGTTCATGAAAAATGTGGTCACTCATATTTCTGCCTAGTTATCTTTGGCAGATGAACTGAGGAAGAGAAAAAAGGAAAGAAGATATCTTCTAATTGCTTTTATTCCATTGGCTTTTTGACTCTAAGAAACCTAAGACTAACAGTTTACAAAGAACTAAAAACACTGGACATTGAATCTGAAGCTTATTTCAGCCCTTTGGTAGTTTTTTAGATCTTCTTGAAGCCAACTTGGAGGATGACAACATTTATTATTGCTATTTCTAATGAAGAATGATCCCCTATATGCACCTATCACCAACAGTAATTTGGTGACTTAGCAGAAGCTTTAGCTACTTTCCCTATGAGCTAGTGTGGGGTCAAGGTTACCTCTGGTTCAGGATGTCTAGCAGTCTGGCACATGGCATCTTCGCAGGTAAGCTGTTTAGTACTAAAATGGCTTTGACATCATATTTACTGCTAGGTTAAAGGACTATAGACCAGTTGTTAATATGAGAAATATAGCTGGGCAATGACTCTAACATAACACTAACGGGAAGGTAAGGCCTGTAGAAACACTACATAAATAGTGTTCCTCTTGTATTATGTTAATTTTTAGAATAACCTCGCAGCAACATTTCATCATGACAGTCGCATCTCTATACCCTAGAGAAGTCTTAGGTTGCTTCTTCAGTTGCAGAAATATGTTCTTCTTGCCTGTGGCTGCCAAAGTAAATAGAAATCAATGAAAGGCAGCAAAAGTGCTGAAGTCATTCCAATAAGGGAAGTGCTTGTTAATTTAAATTTTGCCCTTGACATTGGTAAGGACTAATAGCACAAAATAATGTCCTAGGCTGACGTCTAAAGTCATTTTGGTCATCACTTATCTTGTGTTTCTTTGTTGCTGCAAAACAGTGTTATAAATAAGAAACACATCTAATTGTGATAGATCATTAAAACGAAGGGAAAAATAGAAGTTTTCTATGTCTGAGTGTTATTAAGTGCCTGGAAAATGTACATGACAAGGATCGTATCATGTTGTGTGTGGACTGAGTGACATGTGTGTGGGTACATACGTGCGTGTACGCATGTGTACATGTGCATGCATTTCAGAAACTTCAAAAAGCACCTCCTGCCGCTTTCAAAACCAGGCAAATATGTTTGAGGCCTGTTGGCAATTTAGAATAAGGAGATAGACACAGAGCTGAAGGTGGCTACACAGGAAATTAGAAAAGTCTTGACTCCACTGAGCAAAATAAATGTGCCATTGTATCACTAAATAATTGGAGGGGTGGGTCTCTGTTGTTGATGCTAAGCAGGTGTCCATAAATCAAAATAGATGTTTGTAATTAATCGTTGTTAGTGTTAATAAGAAAAGGTTTTAAAATAAGCTAACTTGCTTTCCTCTCAGTTAAATCTTTTTGAGTTGGAGGCTTATTGTTTCAATCCTAATATGGATTGAGAAGCTGAAGTGTTCTCGCGGACTTCCTTGATTATTATAACCTGGCATCTGTTATTCTCTCTTTTCCCTCAGCGAAACTCCTAACTTTGGACAAAAGGTAGATTCCTGGTCTGAGAGGAAGGGTCCCACATGCTGTGGGAACACCCACTTCAAAGCAGAAAGATTTTTAAGGAAATGCCCCGTTTGTCATTTCTTGGGGTGAACGTTTTAGATCGAGTTGTTAGGTCACATCAGCCTGTTCCACTGTGGGTCCATCTGGCCTGGCACCTGACTCTGGGAGGCCAATTTTGTTAGATGGGCACAGAACATCTGCTCCCTCTCCATCCTTTTCTCTTCAAAGACAGCTGTTAAAGACTAACAGAACTCTCTGGATTCATTTCTCAGATCTGTGGGAAAGCCTGAGTTGGGCACTTTGCACCCACCACTACACCTCCCCAGCCTGAGGGCGAGGACTGTTATTATTTCATCCAGGCACAATTTTGTAAGGAACAATCCGACAGAGAAAGACAGCCCATGAATTCGTCAGATGGTGGGGAAAGCAACTGCGGAGAAGCAGCAGCCGAGCCTGTGAAGTCGTTCTGTGTTTCTTCTAGGACTGTCACCTGGAGCGAGGAGAGAAAAAGGCAAGGGGGAGCCACAGAGTGCCTGGTGGACTAGGAGCACACAGAAGACTTGCTTAGGCCGATTGCTACGGTCAGAACTGGGGGCCTAGCAAAGCAAGGGAGCCCTTGGTTTAAGCTCAGCAAAGTAGCACAGATATTTCTGAGGACAGTTTTGAACAGAATATGGTAACGGTGAGGAAATACTTTATGGCTGGTCTGGGCCTGGGCCTGCAGGGCGGGCCTGGCGGGGTGCAGGTAAGCAGCAGAGGCCCTCTATTTGTATATTATTCCAGCTTTTAAGGCTCTCTCCTGGGCCGTGGTCGTCAGTGATCAGGGGGAGATGCTAGGGCGACCACACGGCCATTACACAGGCATTCAACTAGCTGATAGCATGTGGTTACTTAAAGACCAGGTCGGTGTGACCCAGAAGACAGAAGAGGGCGAGGCTAATGAGCCTTGGGCAGAACCCACTCCTGCTTGCATGTTTCAAGAATAATCTTTATGATAGAAAAGAGAGAGAGGAGTGGAAACTCATTAAAGATGCCAAACATGAGATGTAGCTGGGCTGGTTCTAGTAAACATGGCAGAAAAACATTTAGGGGTCATAACACACTTTTAAAAAAATGAGCTAGCAGCATAGTGCTGTGTTCTGTTGAAGATGTTAAAATACCTCCACCATGAAAGGCAGAAAGGCACAAGCTGGCAGTGTGGTCAGCAATGCTCACTGCCTTTGAAGACTATGTCCGTGGGTTTCCTGGAGAGAAGACCCTATTTCTCCACTTCTGCCCTGAAATCACTCAGTCCCTGTCAGAACGTTCAGAAGCCCCGTTCACTGGGTGCTGCGATTGCCCTGCAGGCACGGGCGCCTCCCGAGCCTGGGCCAGTGTGAGGGGTCACACTTTGGCTTAGTTTTATAGTGAAGAGTTTTCTGCAGTAATAGTTACCTTTCTGGAAACATTTAGAAGAGTGAAATGCCATATCTCCAATGTCTAGCTATATATTTGTCTGCCATTATTTGGCCTAGAAGCTTAAGCAGGAAGACCCCCTGGAGCCAGACTTCAGAGTGATCTGTCTCTAAGGAATAACTTTCATATTGTACTATTCTGTTCTGCAATTCTTCCTAAGTCACTGTAAATTCTCAGCATAAATCTGCAGAAAGACTTCACCTTCCACATCAAACCCTTAGAAGGATCAGTCTCTGCTCTCATTTTAGAATCTCCTTTCTAATAGCCAAAGGCAGACAGAGGCAAACCAAGAAATCCAGACACTGCATCAACGGGTTAAATCATATGTCAAAGGTACAACCATAACATATCACAAGCTTTTCATCACATAATACATCACTCAAAAAGAATATATTTGGGGCAGCTTTTCTAATTCATCTTCTTGTAGTTATATGAGCACATCTCTGATGTTCATGCCTTTCTGCTGCAATTAAAGCAATCATGCCTGCTGTTTTAGGAAACTATTAGGGTTTATTACCTCTTTGTTTCACTGCTAATATTCAGTTTCTCTCCTCACCAATACATGGTTTTTTCTTTCTGTCTGGTTTTGCTTCTCAGGACACCCTACGGTTTAGACTATCATTGATAAAATGGCCACTGTACTTATATAACTTGTTTAACAAATTTCAACAAGTGTTTATTGATTGTCTCTTATGTACTTGATATATTGGGTGAGTGGGGTGGGCAAAATAAATACAAGGTGGCTCATGTTCTCAATAGGGGGAGAAGTGTCATCACTCAAAACAGCTAGAAAACAATTCACTGTCAGTATAGAGCCAGGCATTTGATTACTGTATGGCTAAGCAATTAAGAAAGTTAAAATAAAAAGAATATGCCTCTTAATTAAGGAAGTCTTTCTGGAGAGGAGTGTAGCACATTTCTTAGCAGGGAAGGGAGGGTAAAATATTTCTGGCCAAGAGCATGGCCTGGCTCTCAGGGAAGAAGAAGGACGTATACAGAGGAGCAGATAGAGCCTACCTTCGCAAAGGAGAGGAGCCCCTGCTGGGAAAGCCAGGTCAGGGGGTGCTGAGGGAGACTTTGGCTGCAGGATGAAGAGGCATGGGTTTAAGGAAGGGCTGGCTGGAGGTTCCCTAACAGAGAGCCAAAATGTAATGAAAGGAAGGGTATGTGGATTTATCCAGCAATGGAGTACAAGTCTCCCTGGAAGAGGAGATAGGGAGGTAATAAAGTCATAGGAATTTGGACCAGATGTTCCTTATAGCCCATTGTGAGGAACATAATTACATGATTCTATGCTACGGGAGATAGAGATAGATGGGGAGATAGAGGTAGAGATAGAGATAAAGAGAAATGGAGATATAGGAAGTCCCCAGGTTACAAACGAGATAGGTTCTGTATGTTTATTCTTAAGTTGAATTTGTATGTAAGTTGCAATAGGTATTTACAACAGGTGCTTATTACCTGTAATAGCTTCTGTTTGTGTGAGTTGTACACCAGTCTGATGTTTGTAACTCAGGGATTGCCCGTATATGCAACATTTTCATAGAAGAGGTGACATTTAAATTGATTTCATGGAGGTAGTTGAAGAGACATTTCAGGCAGCAAGAATAGCAGGAACAAAGGCATAGAAGGCTAGGAAAAGTGTGAGACTATGTGGGGCAGGCTAGAAGTTCAGTTTGGAGAGGGAGGTGAAAAGGAATCCGAAAGTAGGTTAGAATGGGGGAGTGCAATAGACTGTGTCCTGTCAAATTCTTATGTTGAGGGCAGTGCCTGTGGCTCAGCGAGTAGGGCACAGGCCCCATATACTGAAGATGGTGGGTTCAAACCTGGCCTCCGCCAAACTGCAAAACAAAAAAATAGCCAGGCATTGTGGCGGGTGCCTGTAGTCCCAGCTACTTGAAAGGTGGAGGCAAGAGCATCGCCTAAGCCCAGGAGTTGGAGGTTGCTGTGAGCTGTGTGATGCCACAGCACTCTACCGAGGGCGATAAAGTGAGACTCTATCTCTACAAAAAAAAAAAATTCTTATGTTGAAATCTAATCCCTAGTGTGATCCCACTTGGAGGTAGGGCTGTTGGGAGTTAAATTAGGTCACAAGGTAGATAGAGCTCTGATGAATGGGATTGGTGCCCTTTGAAGAAGAGGCTAGTGAGCTAGCTCACTATCTTTCTACCATGTGAAGAGACAAGAAGTTAGCCATTTACAACCTATCATAGGGTCTTCCCTGGAACCTAGGCAGACTTTCCAGCCACTAGAACTCAGAAGAATACATTTCCATTGTTTAAGCAGCCTAGTTTAGGGTAGTTTGTTACAGAAGCCCGGGCTGATTAGGACAGGGAAGATGATGCTGGGTGTTGAAGCTAAGAGCTGGAAGGAATCTGAAGTTAGCCAATGTTTTTTAAATATTATCTAGCCTATTCTTGAACAGCCTCATAGAAAGCTCACCAGCTCCCAAGAAAACCCACCCCACTGGAGAACAAAATTAGCAATTTGTTCTTTATGTTGCTCTTGAGTTTGTCTTCCAACACCTCACTCCTATTCATTTTCCTTCTGTTCTCTGGGGCTAGCAGAAAAGTATTCACTTATGATAACTTGAATGCCAGATACCAGGCTAGGGAGCTTGATCCTAAATCTGGAAGTAGTGTTTATAGCAAGAGTGAGCAGACGTCTCAAGTTAACTAAAGCATTAGAAACACCTGTAGTTTTTTTGAGTAGGAGAACAACAGGATTAGTTCCACCTTAAGGAAGATCAACAAGGCAGCTGTATAGGGAAGAAGGCCAAGGTGGGGAGAACATTTTGGAGACAAAGAACAGAATGTGGAAAGATAGTTGGAAAGAGCTCTCAAGTGAATGTTTAAGTGCAATATTGAGCAAATACTGCTTATTTTGGGGACTCAGTTTTTCTACCTCAAAAAAGATGGATGACCTCAAAGGACCTTTCCAATTCTACTATTTTGTGGTTTGGAGTTTTTGGAGCTGAGGGAGATTTTTTCAAAGTAGGTAGAGTACATTATTTTATGTAAAAAGCACAGAGGGCCTGAAATGGTGTAGGGCAAGATAGAGTCCATGGGCTTCCCTGCCCATGATTTCACCAGGTGCTGCCATGTCTTCCTTATATAGGCACAACCATAGACACAGCTGTGCACAGTGACGTCATGCTGATAGACTGCCACATGACTATGGTATGGCTACTGGTTGGCATTCTGCCCCTACTATTCCCCTTGGGAATATAAGTGTACAGGATCTTCTGCCCGTGTGGACTTCCCATACCTGCTCACCCACCACTGTGAGCTGAGTAAAGACATGTCATACCTGCCCTTGGCTCCTAAGTTCTTCTTTGGTCTTAATACTTCTGGTGCGAACATACTGGGAATTGGCTTCTTGCATTAGAAATGGGAATGGAAAAAGTTGGATCTAAGAAATATTGTGAAGAATATTCAGAAGGCCAAGATGACAAGTTGGCTATCTAGACCAAAAGGAAACCAAGAATTAGCTATAACCCAACTCCTGGGTTATGGAGCATGGATGAATCATGGTGTTTGGATCTTAAAGAGGACTTTTTGAAGCAAAAACAGTTGGAAAAGAAAGAGATTCAACACATAGAATTTGAGACTGTTATGGGGCAATAAAGAAGATAGAGGCATGGCATGGTGGCTCATGCCTTTAATTCCAGCACTTTGGGAGGGCAAGGTGGGAGGATCATTTGAGGCCAGGAGTTTGTGACCAGCCGGAGCAACATAGGGAGATTCCATGTCTACAAAATTTTTTTAAAAAATTAACTGGGCATGTGGAAAATGCCTGTAATTCTAGCTACTACTTAGGAGGCTGAAGGGGAAGATTGCTTGAGCCCTGGAGTTCAAGGCTACATGATGACACCATTGTATTCCAGCCTGGGCAAAAGAGTGAGACCCTATCTTGAAAGAAAGAGAGAGGGAGGAGAGAGAGAAAGAGAGAGAGGGAAAAGAAAGAAGGAAAGGAAGGAAGGGAAGGAAAGGAAGAAAGGGAAGGAGGGGAAGGAGAAGAAGGAGGAGAAGGAAAGGAAGGAAGGGAGGGAAGGAAGGGAGGAAAGGGAAGGAACGAAGGGAAGGAGGGGAAGGAGGGGAAGGAAGGAAGGGAGGAAGGGAGGAAGGGAAAGAAAGAGAGAGAGAGAAAAAGAAAGAAAGAAAGAAAGAAAAAAGAAAGAAAGAAAGAAAGAAAGAAAGAAAGAAAGAAAGAAAGAAAGAAAGAAAGAGAAAGAAAGAAAGGAAGAAAGAAAGAAAGGAAGTGAGTGAATGACTAGGATAAGAGGTGTAGATGGCTGAGTCAGGACTGAAGAGATTTTGTTGGAAGTCTTGGGACAGATGGTGATTCTAAGAGAGGGAGAAGAATAAAAACCATGGAGGACATTCCAAGTGTGAGAATGGGAGAAGCAATTGAAAAGTGGAGAGAAAGCAGTCAGTCAGACAGTGGGAGAGAGGCCCCAGAGAAGGAAAGGAAGTGACATTAGGCGGAAAGGAGGTGTCCAATATACAGCCGGGACAAAGGATGAAGTTTCAAGAGGATGAGAACTAAAAAGCCGTTTCTGGAAGTGCTGAAAGAGTGTTCTCAGTGAGCTGGAATCCAATTTGTAAAGAATTTAAAAGGCCCAGCAGAAATTTATTAAGAACCTCTAGGGACCTAGTACTGCTCCAGGTACGGAGAATATAGCAGTGAACAAGACTTGAAGAAACAACCAGGAAAAGTGCCAGGTTGAGAGTTACGACAGAGAAGCTCTGTCTGTGTGGCAGCCTGGGTGCTTACTTTAGATTAGGTGTTTGGGGAGGGTAGGGAAGGGAGGGCGTTGTCAGCAGAGGTGCCAGCCAGTGCAGACCCTGAGATGGGAAGAGATTGGTAGATGCAAAGAACAGAAGAAAGGCCGGTGTACTGGAGGGTAGAGGCAGTGTCTGAGAACGTCATGAGATCACGTCAAAGAGGTTCCAAGGACCATAAAAAGCCAGGGTAAGGAATTTGAACTGTATTTTAGGGGTATTTCTAGGTGTGTTGGGAAGTCATGCTTTTAAGCAATGGTTTGACAGGATCTGATTTACTAGGAAGGTGATTCTGTCTGATTCCTAGAAAATGACTCCAGAGGAAGATAGGTGGAGGCAGAGGCTCATCGGGAAGATATTACACGGTCCAGATAAGACTAGGTGGACTGGGGTGGTAGTGTGGAGAGATGAGGGGAGAGAAAAGATTTGGAATGGTGATTGGATTTACTGATGTGATGGAGGGAGAAGGAAAATATTATGTTTATATCTTAAAGTTGCATATATTGATTTGATCAAAATTAACAGGACAAATGCATAACTCCCTCTCCAACCCAGTTCTAGTCAATGATTATCAGTGAAGCTCCTGCCATGTGTAAGCTATAGTTTCAGATTCTTTCATTTAGTAAACATATGTGGAGCACTCACTTGGCCCTAGACCCTGTGTTAGGTGCTGAAATCTTGAGCAAGACAGACACAGTTCTTCCCTCAGGGGTTTTAGGGTTGAGGTAGGGATAAATATCACACAGTGAGTGCATGAACACACATTGTGAGAAGGGCCAGAAGGAAAAACACACAATGGTTTTGACCATCAAAACAGGTAGATCTAATCTAAAGAGAGTGGTCGGGGCCAGGTGTGGTGGCTCACACCTGTAATCCTAGCACTCTGGGAGGCCGAGGCAGATGGATAGCTTTAGCTCATGAGCTTGAGACCAGCCTGAGCAAAAGTGAGACCCCATTTCTACTAAAAATAGAAAAACTGAGGCAAGAGGATTGCTTGAGCTCAAGGGTTGGAGGTTGCTGTGAGCTGTGATGCCACGGAACTCTACCTAGGGTGACAATTTGAGACACTGTCTCAAAATAAATAAATAAATAAATAAAATTGAGTGTTCAGGAAGGCTTCCCTGAGAAGGAGACATTTGAACTATCAGAGAGAATGTCATGTTCAAAAGTCCTGTGGTAGGAGGAAACACCGTGATTTAAGGAACAGAAAGAAGACCAGTGTGGCTGGAGCCCTGAGCATAAGCAGAGGAGTGACGATATCGGACCGGGATTGGTCGGTGGTCAGATAGTACAGGGTCTCATAGACCTTAGCATGGAACAGGTGGTCAGATAGTAGCAGGGTCTCATAGACCTTAGCATTTAATTTTTATTCCAAGGGGAGGGAAGGAGAAGAAGGTGATGTGATTAGATTTTTAAAAATCTCTATGACTCCAGAGTTAAGAACAGACTTGGTCTTCACATTTAGGTCTCTAGGGGAACACAAGGATTGGCTAAAGCCTGAGTCCCATGGACTGCCTTGGGGTAGGGGGATGGAGGCGGCCAGAACAGCACTGGAGATCCGTCAGAAAGTCAAAGTGCATGCTAGGCAGGTGGTGTGGTGTTTCACAGTCGCTTTTCCACGTCAGCACCTCTAGCAAGACTAGATTTTTTTCCCAGTGGCTATGTTGCATTCACCTGTATTGATGCCCTAAACTTTGATATTTACCATCTCTCTATGGGTGAGCATTTAAACTAGTCCAATTTTTTTTTTACTATTGCAAACAAGACTACATTAGAACATGCCTGAACATTTATCTTAGTTCTTGAGAGACGCATACAAGTAAAAATGCAATGTAATTTTAACAGATTATGACAAATTTCCCCCCAAATATGATGTCGACTTTGAGTAGAGTTTTAAGAAATAATGTCAGACTAAAAAATCTGGAGTCACAGCAGCCAGTGAGGAGCAGTGCAGTGTTGAGTTCCTGATTTTCCATGATGGACTCTGTTGGAGTTTGCCTCAAAGTGGGAAACCCTTGGGAGGGCAGCCATAGTCCTTTGATCTACAAATCCTCCTGGACAGTAAATTCCTGAACGTCTTTTGCACAGGCCATAATGTGAGAAACAGAAATTCCCTGAGAATCTGGCTGCTAGAAGCCAGAATCCCAGAGGGGTGCTCCTATTTGAGTCCTCAGTGCTTGGTAGGAATCCAGCAGTGTTCGACCAAGCCAGCCCCTCCACCCTTCCTGAAATGCTTCCTGTTTGATCTTCACAACACACTCCACCGTGTTCTCCTTCCCTTCACTGGCCCCTCTATGCTCTTTGTCCTTCCAACCCCCGCAGGTGTTGACGCTCCTTCCTCTCAGGTCCTGATCGCTCTTCTCACCCAGCCCAACTCTTCCGTGTTCAATACTTTTTCTATGGTAACAATCCCTCCACTTTGATCTCTGCCCTCAACTTCTCTGAATTTCAGAATCACATCCCTGCAAATTAACGTGTCTAAGTAGAATACTTACTTTCCACTTCCCAGGGGTGCCTTCTTGCCCTTCGTCTCTCCTGTTTTGGTAAAAGGTGCATTCACCCACTCAGCTGCTCAAGTGAAGAAACTGAGTCACCCTCTCAGTATAGTCTGCCAACAAGCCCAGGCACATCCATTTCCAAAATATACTCATGTCCATCTATTTCCCTCCCTCTTCACCCTGCTCACCCCTACCTGTGCAAGCCACCATCTCTTCTCACTCAAACATTCACTCCTCCTTCATTCTCCACACAGGAAAAGACTTCTTTTGTTTTTGAGACAGAGTGTCACTCTGTCACCCTTGGTAGAGTGCAATGGTGTCATAGCTCACAGCAACCTCAAACTCTTGGGCTCAAGCGATCCTCCTGTCTCAGTCTCCTGAGTAGCTGGGACTACAGGCACCAGCTAGTTTTTCCACTTTGAGTTCAGATGGAGTCTTGCTCTTGCTCAGGCTGGTCTTGAACTCTTGAGCTCAAAGCAATCTACCCACCTTAGCCTCCCAGAGTGCTAGGATTACAGGCATGCGCCACTGTGCCCAGCTTTAACAGTGATTTTTGTAAGCTGCAAGTCAGATCATGTCACTCTCTTGCTTCTAACTACCCAAAGCTTTCTCTTCCTCTTAAGACAAAACTGCAAATGAATGACCTTGATCTACAAGGCCCTGCATGCCCACCAGGACCCACCCTCACTACCGCCTCTAACCTCTGCAGTCTCACTGGGCTCACTGAGGCTGTTCTCACTTCTTCCCTTTCAGCTCCTTGACCCTGCCAAACTTCTGCCAGGAATTTTCCCATCTCTGGTCTTTGCTTTGCCATCTCCATTGCTTCCTACAACTTGAGCTTCACTCTCCAGGTAAGCTTTCCCTGACTGCCCTACAGAACACAGGGTCTGTATTTGGCCTCTATCTCAGCCCACTATCTGTTTCCTTCAGACCAGTCATTGTAGCTTGTCGTGTGTGTGGGTATGTGTGTGCGTGTGTGTGTCTGTGTATCTATATCTATATCTATCTATCTATCGTTTGTTTGCCTTTTCAGCTCTAGGATGGGAATGCCATGAAAGGAGTTGCTCTGCATGTCCTCAGGATTTGGAGGTATCACTAAATATGTTTGTTGGGTGAGCAAATAAGAGTCATGTCTATTGGTCTCATTGTGCCAAATAAGAGTTACATTTCTCTACAGGAGAGACTCACTGGTGGCATCCCTGTTTGCTATATATGATGTGGAAAGTAATAACATTAGTTGATTTTCTGCTTGTCCCCCTTTTTAAGTCTGCAAAAAAAATGACATTGCCTTTATGCACCTTGGCTATGAAATTGCCTCTTAGCTTTTGGGCATCACCAAATAAGAGACAAAAAAGCTCAAGCAAGTCTTTTTCTCTACACAGGGCATCAAACCACATTTCAAATGCTGTGCTATACCCCAACTTATTTATTTATTTATGACAGACTCTCACTATGTCACTCTTGGTAGAGTTCTGTGGCATCGCAGCCCATAGTAACCTCAAACTCTTGGGCTTAAACTATTCTCCTGCCTCAGCCTCCCAACTAGTTGGGACTACAGGTGCCCACCACAACACCTGGCTATTTTTTTGTTGCAGTTGTCATAATTGTTTGGCAGTCCCCAGGCCAGGTTCGCACCTGCCAGCCTTGGTGTATGTGGCTGGCACCCTAGCCACTGAGCTGCAGGCACCAACTCAAGGCTATACCCCAAATTAATTTCTACTAAGCATATTTTCTTTGGTTCTGGACCTTTATGTGCTTTCCCATGAAAACCGTAGTTAAGCTCATGAAGATGTGCAAAGACCTTTGAAGCCTCAGAGTAAAGAATACAGCATTTGCTTTTTTGTTGATGCTCACACCAACACAGGGCTGAGGTCAGTTCTTTTATGAGCCTTGAGGAGATGGGACAGGTCAGTTTCTGAGGCTCTTTGTGTTCTTTCCTTCATAGCAAGAACTCTCCTTTCTCATCTAATTGGTACATTCCCTGCAGCCATTCCTCCTACACTTTCAAGATTGTTCAAGAAGTTTGTGCCTGATGAATTAATCATGGCCAACTAGCTATTGGCTCTTTGAGGCATTTACATCTATGAAATTTAGTCATTTCAGAACTGCAAGTAACGAGAATCTCGTGACTTGTGCTTTGACCTTCTCCCACCTCCGGACCACTTTTCCTTATCTATAAACCAAACAATTGAGTTTACCCTCACCCAGCTCATGGACTTAAGAGCTTGGTCCCTCTCTTTCTCTCTGCCCACACTCACATGGAGAAGAAAAGAGAAGGAGAAGAACGGGAGGAAAGGATACAATCCTTTGTTGATCTGAGAAGGCATTGTCAAGTTCTTAGAGAAGAATTACACAAAACTTCTCAAAGTAAATCTAGCTCTTAAATTTTGCGTAGTGTCTATTAGGACAACACAGATTCATTCCTCAATTTTAACAGTCTGCCAAATATCTTTTTTTTTCTTTTTTGAGACAGAGTTTCATTATGTTGCCCTCAGTAGAGTGCTGTAGTGTCACAGCTCACAGCAACCTCAAACTCTTGGGCTTAGGCGATTCTCTTGCCTCAACCTCCCAAGTAGCTGAGACTACAGGTGCCCACCACAATGACCGGCTATTTTTTTGTTGTAGTTGTCATTGTTGTTTGGCAGGCCACGGGCCGTGTTCAAACCCGCCAGCCCCGGTGTATGCGGCCGGGGCAGTAGCTGCTGTGCTACAGGCACTGAGCCTGTCATTCTTTTCTTGAACCAAAATTCCTCATTGTTTGGACACATGAAGGCTGTGATAGTCTGATACTATTGTGATTAAATTTAAAACAAATTTGTTCTAACAATGGCCTGACATATTACAAAGTTGTAATGATTAAAACAGTGTAATATTGGAATAGGATTGAATCTACCCCTTACTCAGATAGGAAAGAGTGCCTGCAGATAGAACTTTGCATAGGTTAAAATTCAGTTTGTGCCAAATATAAAGTTGCAAATCAATGAAAAAAGGGTAGAGAATGAACCTACTCCAAGGAAGAAAGAGATTCCTATCTTATACCATACACGAACATAGTTTCCAGATGGATTAAAGGCTTCCAATGCACATAATGTAATTCTCCACCCGCCTGTGAGAAAAAAATACATAAATGTCTTTGGTGTAAAGAAGGCTTTCTTTAACAAGATACAAAATACACACA
Organism: Perodicticus potto; assembly: GCA_963574655.1. NCBI lineage: Eukaryota > Metazoa > Chordata > Mammalia > Primates > Lorisidae > Perodicticus > Perodicticus potto. Next base: position 27,966 of record CAUYRH010105163.1, read on the forward strand.
CCATGGAGGAAAAGGTATTAAAATTTGACAATAGCAAAATTTAACTACTTTCATGGCAAACCAAAACAAACCAAACCCTAAACCCAGTGTAGACAACACAACCGAATAAGACACGTGATGCTTTTCTCTTTCATAAATAAATGGTGAGAAAAGAAAGTGACTGGACGAGGGCTATTAGGAAGAAAAAGGACTTAAGAGGTATGGGGATCAAACAAAAGCTGTGGCCCTTGTTCGGATTCTGGTTCAAAGAAAGTGAGTGTCAAAAGATGTTTGGGGATTAATACAGGAGTTTTGAACCCTTACTAATTATTAACTAATTGTAAAATGTTATTGTAATGTTTAGGGCATAATAATGATAATGTGTTTCATTTTCTAAAAGACCCTTGTCTCTTAGAGGAACTACTGAAGTATTCATGAATAAAATTATACAATACCTGACATTTGCTTTAAAATTATCTGGCAGGTGCGTGGGAAAGGATAGAAGATGGATGTATGGACAAAAAGAAGGATTTGCCGTATGTTCTTAATTACTAAGACTGGGTGAAGGGGATATGTGAGTTCATTATATTTTAAAATTTTATTCATGTTTGACATTTTCCACAATGATTTCTTTAAATGCAAGCAATGGATTTAGAACCATGCCTGGCCTACCATAAACATGAAATGAATGTTATCTGTCATTATTACATTACTCTTTTAAAAAGAGAAGTGACGGTGAGAGGCACATTGCTGGTGGGAGTATGACTTGGTTCAGCCTCTACAGAGGACAATTTGGTAATACCTATTGTAAAAAAGGTGCTCAGTCTTTAAACTAGTTCTTTAAGTTTTGTGAATTTACCCTGTAGATATTTGCACGTGTACGAAATACTATAAAAGTTGTCGCCGAAGCACAGTTTTTAATAACAAAAAATTAGAAGCAACCTAAATGTTCATCAGTAGGAAACTGGTAAAAATAAATTCTGGTCACAAATTAAATTGAAGACTCTATAGCCAAAGAAATGAAATAGATAGAAGAGAAATATGAGGTCAGACAATTAAGTTTGCAAACCATCCTAAAAAACGGCTACATACCTCATTGCTGAATATCGCTGTACACTGACACCAGTGCCTAGTGCACCCTTCAAGGCAATTTTGGAACTTTTGTCTGTCCAACAGAGTTGTCATCAGATGACGCCTGACAATTAAGTTTGTGAACTCGTCCTAGAAAAAAGCGTTTGGAAGGATGGACTAGGCACTGGCGTTAGTGCACAGCTTCCCAGGGGGAGGACTTTGAAGGTGACTATGGTGATATTCAGCAATGAGGTATGGAGCATTTTTTGGAGGGGTGAGTTTGTGAACTTCATTGTCTGATATTTATATGATGACAGCTTTGATGGCCACTCCAGAAAAAGAGTTCCAAAATTGCTTTGACTAGGCACTGCATCAGTGCCTAGCTTCCCAAGGGGAGGACTTTGAAGGTGACCTTGTAGCTCCATATAAACTGATAGAATGATCTGTAAGGTGTCTCTGATTGAAAAAGCAAGAGGTGTAATGGATGCATAGTATGCCACCTTTTAGATTTATGAAAAGGAATTGTAGAGGAATATATAAACTAATTTTTGTGTTTGCATCAGTCTCTTTGGAAAGGTACATTAGAACACTGGTTTTCTCTAAAATGGGAAGCAGAATGGGGGAGATGGGATGGATGGCAAAGGGAGGCTTTTCGCTGTGTACTGTTGTAACTTTTTAACTTTGTTCTATTTGAGTTGATTACTAATACAAAAAAATACAAGGCTTTTTTTTTTTGAGACAGAGCCTCAAGCTGTCACCCTGGATAGAGTGCTGTGGCATCACAGCTCACAGCAAACTCCAATTCCTGGGCTCAAGAGCGTCTCCTGCCTCTGCCTCCCAAGTAGCTGGGACTATGCGCCCACCACAACTCCCGGCCATTTTTTAGTTGCAGCCGTCATTGTTCATTGGCAGGCCCCAGGCTGGATTTGAACCTGCAGGCTCAGGTGTACGTGAGCCACAGGCGCCTAGCCAAGACAAGACTTTTAATGTATATAATATGCAAAAGATTACTATTCAGAATACACACAGAACCCTTCCAAACCCATGATAAAAGAAAATTATTATGCCAATAAACCTGTGAAAAGGTAATTAAATCTACAACAGGCATAGAAATAGAGAAGTAAAACCAATACCGAGGCTTTATTCTTTAACCATCAAATTGGAAAATCATTTAGTGTTCAATAATATCAAGTATTGGCCAGAACGTGGGGAACCAGTCCCATCACCTTGTACTGGTGCACGGTAGTGACTGTGGGATTCCTTTGTCAGTATCTAAGGAAAACAGAAATTGTGCATACCTAGGTCCATAGACTCTACTACCAGGTTATTTTCTATAGAAAGATGTGTATGTACAAAGAGACATGTATAAGAAGGTTCATTATGGTATTGTAGGAAGTAGTAAAAAAAAAAATTGGAAAGAACCTAAATATCCATCACTAGTGGATTGGAAATGTGATATATACACAAAGAAAAGGGATGACCTAGGGCTATGTGCCCCAACATGGATAGATCCCCCAAACCCAATGTCAAGTAAGGGGGGGAAAGTAAGTTGCAGAAACTATAAAGAATTATGCCATTTATTTAAATAACAAAATGCTGCCCATAGAGAACGTAAGACCATACACAACTTGTGGCATAGGTCAGTGTATAAAATGTATGTATTTTAATGCACGGGAAGGATTCACTCCCAACTCATGAAAGTGGTTTCCCTGGGGTGTGGGAACATGGACTGGTTAAAGGAGACTGGGTTTGGAATCTAAAACCTACACTTCTTTAAGAAAAACTGGAGAGAAAGAGGAGCAGATGCTAACGGTTGTTCACTCTGGGAATTATGAATGTGTGAGTTTGTTCTAACTTTTCTGCATCTTTCAAGAAAAAGAGGAGAGCAGGGAAGAAAATTTTGTCAGGGGAAAAAATAATATAGATTTCTTTTTGAGCTTTGGAGGACCTAAGCTTGTGTACTTCCCTCGTGGTAGAAAAAAACCCTTGAGCTAATGTGCAGCTTCCCCTGGGAGACATTTTTGCTATGACAGCTTGTTTCTCTTTTCTTGTCTCTCCACACTGGCCTGTGCGACAGCCAACAAGGGCCCTGTCAGGAGAAGCAGCCACTTTCCATGCTGGGAAGGTCGAGGCCCTATCTGCCCACGTGGATGACGTTTGGAAACAAACAATTTCTAAAAACGCGATTTATAGCTTTTAAGTTCTATAGTTTCTCTCTGTGTATGTTATTACCTCCGTCTATTACTAGAAATATGTGTGGTGGCTAATGAATAATAGATAGTAGGTTAAGATGTAGCATCTGACTTCCAAGGCATTTTAATCAAGGGAGAAGTTCTGAGGGAGAGAGAAAGTCTCCCAATGTTTTCCCCAAAATATCATGATTGATATTTTCCAGAAATTCTTCAGAAACTAAATGTTTCAGACAATGCAGTGCTTTGAGGAATAGACACATTTGGTAGTAAAAAGCCTTCTACTTACATGGGCTCCTTGTGTCGTACCTATGAATCAGGGTGCTCTTGAGCAGTGGGAAAGTGATACTCCCACCCAATGCATGCAGTGTGATGGAGGTGGGGAGTGGGAGCAGCTTGGCTGCCAGGGTCAAGGGTTGCTGTCTGCACCTGTCACTGACTTTGCACTTGAGCACAGGGGTGGACAAAAAGAGCACAGAGTGGACCAGCGAGAGCTGAACAGCACCTTTCTTCACATTAGATATAATAGTCGTAGCTTATGGCACCAGCTTAGGTCTCCCACCAAACTCAGCTGTCATCCCCGCCTGATAACGATAGAACTATACATCCGTTCAGTGTTCAGAAAACGACACATGCTTGTTTTGACACCATTGTTTACGTGAAAGAAAAGGAACCAGATTGGAGAGTGTAGTCATCAACTGGCAGAATCAGTTAAGAATAACAACGGCACCAGCGTGCGTCATTTGGGAGAGGTGAAGCCTTGACAAGTCCCTGGGACTCATCGGGAAATGCTAGCCCAGCTCTTCCTCCCTGAGTTTGGATAACATCTGGTCTTATTTCCATGCCTTCTGCATCCCCAGTTGAAGGGAAACTCACCCCTGCCCCCCCAGTCACTTAACCTCTTGGGATATCTGACACTAAAGTATAGTATGTTAGCAAGCGTAGGGCTTCCTATTTACACAGCTAAGTCTTTGCTTCTTACTTAAGCTTTGATTTATTGTCTTTGTTGTTTTGGGTAGGGGGGTGGCTGATATTTAAAAAGAAGATAAACTTACAGATGGAATTTTTTTAAGCCATAAATACCACTAACTTGCCTGTTTCTGGGGAATTCAAATAAAGACACTGGAATTTAGCAGCTGCCGAAATGTTTTCCTTCTTTTCCTATTGGCCAAGGAAAAGATGTGCCATCCTCAGTTTAGGCGCCAGGGCCTGCCCTGGGCCTGGGTGCATAAGCCATTCAGAGCTCCTATTGCATGAAAGGGAGGAAAAGGATGACAAATTGGTCTACACCAGTTGACCTCCAAAGAGGAGGCATAACTTTACGCAGCAGTCTCTGGAGGTTTCTTTATCTGCTTTATTTAACATAAACACTGTCCTTCTGGAGTCTTCCCTATTTTTTTATTTTTTATTTTTAGCAGGCTCCAAAGATTAATTCTGAGTTTCTGGCTAAGTTCACTATTTCTGCTCTGTTCCCCAATATGGTTTCTGGCTTTTTCTTTAGTCTTGTGCAGATCCCAGGAGATATCAACTCTGTGCTGGACAGCATCTGTTCACCCTTAGAATCTACCACTGCGTGGGGCACAGCATTTACCACCTAGTAGGTGAACAATAGATGCTGGTCAATTGATTATGCAATCATCTCAGTGCTGTCTGTATATTAAACACCAGGGGAGCTTTAAACAAACAAAGCAACAAAGCAGCAAATGTTGCATTAGCCTCACCCCAGACCCACTGAATCCTGTTCTCCGGGTGGAGATCCCAGCTAGGTCTGTAAAACTCCCTAGGTGATTCTCATCCATGGAGGGGGAAATGTTGAGAACTGCTGATTGAATTAACCTGTTGCTTTTACTTGACTATGTTCCAGTTGCTTCCAAGTTTGGGAAAAACCTATCTGAGTTCCATCGAGGGACAAATACCCCAGCACTGAAAAATGCCAGTGCCATTTTATAGCAAGTATAGACTAGGAAGGGCTGGCCACACTGTGTGGCCCTGGGAAAGTTATTTAAACCTTCTAGTTTCTCAACTACAAGATGGGAGAATAATATCAACTGCAAGATGGGAGAATAATAGTAGTTACTTCTTAATATTGTCATAAAAATGAACTGCTCTGTGCTCTTAGAATGTTATCTGGTATATAAGACTTTGATAGGTAAACTCCAAAATGAAGAAGAGGGCAATGTGTGTATTGTTGCTACTGTTGCTCTTGGCTTCAGCAAATGACTCCAGCTCCCAGAACAGGTTTTGACCCCAGCCTCTCCTTCTATCTCATCCCTGGGCAAGTCCTGCTCCTGGGACACTGAAATGTCTGGACTCTGCCCCTCCCTAGCATTCCCCCACGGCCTTCGTTCTAATCCCCACTCTCATTACTTGTCTCCTGGACTATGGCTGTCACCTGGGTCTCCTTGGTGGGTGTGTGTTTGTGTCTTGGCCATCCCTCTATGACTCCCAAATCATCCTACAGTCAAGCTGAGCTCCTGGTGTTGCCAACCTCAAACTCAACCTAGATACTTAACGGCTGTAAAAATTCAAACTCAAGTTGAATTGATTGGGGACAGTTTAGTAACTTTCTCTAAGGCTCAGTTTCTTCATTTATAAATGGGCATCATCTAATGTTGCTTTCTACTCGATGAGGTTGTGAGAATAGAATGAGAGAATTCCTGTAGATAAAGCACCTAGATATCTACAAGGCCCATGATAAAGGCTCAGCGAATGTTAGTTGTTGTTATGAACATTTGGAACTTGACTGCCAGCAACTCCTCCCCAGCCACACCGTGTACTGGTCACATGAAGTCCTTGCTGTTCCCAGCCCACATGCTGTGCCATCTTGGATTTAGACCTCTGCTCGGTTTGTCTTTACCCTTGGGTTGCTGTCACTCCTCTCCAGGTGTCTGAATCCTATCAGTGTTAAAGGGCCACGCTTCAAATGTCAATTTCTTCTTGAAAACTTCCCTGGAAGTAAATTATTCTCTCTCTCCTACATTTGCACAGAACTCACTTCATTTAAGGCAGGGGCTCTTAAACTTTATCAGACAACAAAATCACCTGGAGGGCTTGTTTTGGTACATGTATACCATGGAATATTATTCAGCCTTAAAGAAAGATGGTGACTTTTCCTCTTTCATATTTACATGGATGGAGCTGGAACATGTTCTCCTTAACAAAGTATCTCTAGAATGGAAAAAAAAGTATCCAATGTATACACCCATAATATGAAGCAAATTTACGGCTTTCAAGCGAAGGCTACAACCCATTTATTGCACAATAAGATGGGGAAAGGGGAGAGGGAGGGAAGGGGAGGGAGAGGGTGGGGGGAGAGAAGATAAAGGGTGAGATCACACTTGTGGTGCATATTTGAAAGGTCAGGAGAAAACTTCTAAATACGGATCAAAAATGTTTTCACATAGTTAATGAGAAAGTATCATGAATGTTTTATCAATCAGGTTGATGAAGATATCTCTGATTGTATGTGAAACCCGCACACTGTACCCCATGACTGAATTATTGTACACAGCTATGACTCAATAAAAATAAATAAATAAATAAAAACTAAAATTCCTTTGTTAAAATTTTGCTGAAGTTTTAACAAATCTATAAACCTCCCCCAGACTGCCTATTTGGTCCTATCATTTAAATTTGTTTCTCTGACTACTTTTACATATATTTTGATACATTTATATTTGCCAGTCTCGAATATTTAGGTTTATATAACTACATCGTTAATCCTGCTTACTTATTAGATTTATATGGCACAGAGCACCTTTGTATTTCTGTCTTTTGTATTTCTTCATATAAACTGTTACAGATAAAATATGTAGACAGTAAGTAATGTAGACTAAGTACTTGAAGTGTAGTTCCATCAGAAACTTATAGTAAGGCTAATAAGCACTGCACAGCATTGTATACTAGATATCACACAGAAAACTTTTAAGGGAGTCAAAAGGACATGTAATTCATTGTTCACACCAGAATACTTTTGAGAACAAAAACAGTGCTCTTAATAATTAGGCTAGGAGCACATGTGTAAGTCAGACCTGGTTGTAACAAGAGGGAGCTTAGGTCACCCTACCCAAAAATAGAACAGCATGGAAAACAAGATTTTTAAAGTATAATTCTTCAAAGTGAAGCTAAAGTATGGCAGATCAAAGCAAATAGGCAAATTCATTTCTTTAAAAATACACTAACTCACTTGACAGAATACCAGAGATTAATCTTAAATATAGCAACCAATAGCTTAATTCTTTTATTCATATTAACATGCTTTTACAAAGGCTTTGCAGGAAAATGAGACTAAGAGGCAAAGAATATTATCTGATTCTTTAAATAAATTCAATTTTGTAAACACAGGATAACGATAACTGATTTAAAAATATGGAAAAGATAACTCATTATCTACTAGATTTTCAGGGATTCAATTTTTTTCCATTTATTCCAATTCTATTAATATTCATAGAACCTGTACTATTTCTAGAAAGTGAACTAGATATGTATGGACACAAACACGTAAAAGACAGTATGCCCTCAGGTTGCTCAAAAATTAAGAAAAAAGCAGAAACATTGGCATTAAGTGGAGTAAGTGGCAAGTGCTTTAATAGTTACCTTTTGTAAATAAAAATATAATTCTTGCTGGATAAAATTTAAGAAAGGCATATATAACTAAGAACGCTTGAACTTGGCTTTGAAGGAAAAACAAAGACGTAGGCAGATGTCAATTCACACCCTCATTTAAGGATCTTGGTGCTTGTCATTTCTCCTGCCTGGTGTGCCCTTACCTTACAGAGCCCAGGTCTTACTTCTTCAGCTCCTTTAAGTCTTAACTCAGTTTTAAGTAAGGCCTTCTCACTTCCTACTTAAAATTGTTAATGTCTCACCCCACCCCTCCAAATAAATAAATAAATAAATAAATCCCTTTCCCACTGCCCAAGAATTACTTTTCTCCATAGCACTTGTCACCAAGCTGTGGCATTCACATTTAAGTGAATGGTGCCCCCTGGAGTTCTGCTCTGATAGTCTGTACAGCCAAATGCATAGGACTCAATTTATACTGTTACGCATGCAACACACTAGTTATTTCTTTCTTTTTTATCCTTTCCTAACTAAAAAGTAATTTGTGTGAAGGACTTTGTCTATTTTGTCCACTGCCATCCCTCAGCATCTAGAAATCTATCTGACACACAACACTCAACAAGTATTTCTATCACATGCAGAGCTAGAACAGAATTCTAGATAAAGAGGACTAGTAGGAGCAAATACTTGAAACTTTGAAGATGAAATTTTTAACTCCTTATTTATCTGCTATGATGAGATTATAAGTTGCTTGGGATAAAGTAAAAAAGTGGTGGGAGATGAGGTCAAAAAGGATAGATAACAGCCTCAAAAAGTAGAATGACAGGCTTTTAAATTAGAAAAACTTGTTTCGATTGAAACTATCTCTAATTTTGGGATCTTGAGAAAACATTTCAGTATAAACAAGAGTATCTTAAATACCACTTTCTACATTATGGAAACTAAAATTAAATGCCTTAATTTTTTTCCCACAAAGCCTAAAACCATTATAGGTACTCAATAAATAATTCATTTCACATAGAAAGCTAAAAATTTGAACTTTAAGGGCAAAATGGAGAGGCATGAAAAGTGAGCAAATGAATAACTTCATCTCATTTGTACTTTAACTTCATAGCTCAGGAAACAAAGTAGAATATGGAGAAAAGTAAATAAAGCTGAGAAGCAGAAAACCAAAGGTAAAACAAAGTTAATGCCTAAACAAAAGAATAGACAGTATCCTTTTTGGAAAGGATGAGCTGGATACAAGATATATTGCAGGGATAAAATTTACCAAAAACATAAATAAGTACAATAGGAAAGTCAACAGGAAGAAGATTAGAAAATGATACCTAAGTATCTTTTCTTGGGCAGCAGGATAAGTGGGCAAGGGTATGACAAATCTGCTACTTTGGGAGAGAGTATACACTTACATTCTGAACATTTTGATTTTGGAGTATGTGTGAAATAAATGGTGATACTGTAAAACTTGCATTTGTAATTCTAAGTCTGATACATGGAGATCTCTGAAGTAGAGATAAACATTTGGGAATAAATACCATATTTGAATACATAAGGCAATGGTAACATGAGAAGTCTTGTTTTCCACCATCTCAACTGTCACCTTAATCGACTTGAAAGTCTAACCCTCCCTGCAACTGGTTCAGGTGAATAGTATAGAATTGTAACAGAATTTCAGTGTGCACCTTCGCCATCTGGTGGCAACAATGATAAATACAGCTTTATTCTTACTCAAAAGCTGAGATGATCCCTCTTTTGTCTTTCTGCTTATCAATGCCATTTCCACGGATATATTACAAAGAAAAGCTCTTCCATTCTTCAATTCTATCACTTCTTTTATTTCTCTTCTCACTTTTTACTCTTACTACTAGTATTTCCACATCAAACTGAAGATAGTTCTAAGCTATGACAGCTTGAGTCCTGAACATCACATCCAGCTTTTACAAAAAACACATGAGCATTTAAATTATATTAGTCTACTCACTGTTGCCTAAACATTTCGTGTATTTTTATTTGTTTGGAATGAATAATATGTTCACCTAAAGATCAAACAAAATGTTTACCTGTCTGAAGCTATGTCACTGGCAATTTTGTGCTTCATGCCTGACCCATTTTTAATAGAATCCTATCTTATAAGCTGATAGTTCTCACTGCTAATTTTTTAAAACCCCTTTTTCTTTGTGGCTGACTGGATAATTTGAAAAATGTGTCTTCAGATTCTGAGATTCTTTCTTCTGCTTGGTCTAGTCTACTGTTAAAGCTTTCAAATGCATTTTGTAATTCCTTCAATGATTTTTAATTTCTATAACTTTTTTTTAAATATCTATCACCTTGGTAAATTTTCTTATTCATATCCTGAATTGGTTGTCTGATTTCTTGGACTGATTTTCAGATATTTCTTGGGCCCCACTGAGCTTCTTTAAAATCATTACTTTAGATTCTTTATCTAGCATTTCAAAAGTTCAATTTGGTTATGATCCTTTTTTTTTTTCTTTTTTAAGGAACAGGGTCTCATTCTGTTGCCCAGATTGGAATGCAGTGGCACAATCATAGCTCATAGCAACCTCAAATGCCTGGACTCAGGCAATCCTCCTGCTTCAGTCTCTTGAGTAGCTGGAACTACAGGCACATGCCACCATGCCTACATAAATCTTTTTAATATATTTGGTAAAGACAGAGTCTTACTACACTGCCCAGGCTAGTCTTGAACTCTTGGCTTCAAGCAATTCCAGCCTCTGAAAGTGCTGGGATTATTAATGTAATCCATGACACAAGGCCTGGTTAGGGTTAGGACCCATTGACAGTTTATGATCCCCAAAAGGATCCCCTTCAGTTCAGTCAGACACTGCTCTTTACCGCTAGGCTGCAAAGTCATAAAAGTCACAAAAGACTCCTGCCCTGTATCTCACTCCTGCTGTGGCACAAAGGCTCCTCCCTTGTCCAAAAATACAAAGCTCCCCAGCTCTCCTACTGTCCGCTGCAGGAACACTGCCACTCAGTGCAAACGTAGTGATGGGTTTTTTGTTTTTGTTTTTGTTTTTTGGTGGGGGGGTCAGCCTTTCATGCAAACCCAGGCCAGGTGACCATACTGCCAGTGGGGATGCAGTCACCCCTGTGGGTCCCAGAAAAGCCATCTACTGCACCTGTGAGCTACATCTGAACCAAAAGGAAGTCCACCCCTCTATCCACACATGGGCCTAAATACTGAGACCACTTGGCTGGTGAGATGGAATCATACTCCTTCCTTGCAGAGCCAAGAACAGCATTTGTGTCTTTGCTGCAAGTAGCCTGCAATTCCCAGACCAGGAATAGGGAGTTCTCAGCTCAGAAAAGCACACACTCTGGTTTTCTTAGTTCCAGGGGGTGTTCCCTTAGTTTGCTTTGCTCTCCATTCCCTTAGAAGCACCACTCTCTGAGGGCTAGACCACTGGGAACCCTGCAACTCCCCTGGGTCCACCAAGCTCTGTACACACGCTTCCCTCCTAGCAGGCTTACTGGGGTATCCAACCCACTGGCCTACCAGCTGCATGTGGACTTTTTTGCTTATCTGTGGTGGTGGATACTGTGAAAATTATGCACTAATTTTTTTTTCTCATCAGCTTTCATTAGAGTTTGTGTACTTAATGTGTGGCCCAGAAAAGCCAAAAGGTTGTATATCCACAAGGGCACCTATGATTTAGGTACACAAGCACTGAGGTTTCTTGGGCAGGACACGGTGTCCTGACAGATGCATCCCAAGTATGGCACCCTGCCACCCAAAGGGAGGTGGAGCCACCAGCCTAAGTTTGCAGTCCTGTACAATGCCCACAAGAAGTCCCCAAATCACTGCCCACACCAGTATTTGGTTTCGTGAAGGCAGAGGAGCTCTCTAATAGTTTGGATACCAGCAGTCCACTGTAAGTGAAAGGAGAGCCAAAACACTCCCACAAAACACCAAGTCCCTCAGAGTCCCCAACTGATTTCTGCCAGCCTCTTGCTTCCTTTTTCTGTGCCCCACTTTCTTCCCATTAGTTCTCTGTTATGCTCTAGCATTCTCCTCTTGAGTCAGGATTATCCACTTGTAATTTTGGTTCTTCCTCCTGAGGAAAACTGGCATCCAACGTCTTTAGTCAGACATTTTCTATTGAATTTATAGTTAATGTGCACAACTTCCTGATGAAATGCATTCCAAAACTTAACATTCTATTGTGTGATCTATGTTTCAGTATTTCCTTTTCTTCTCCCTAAATGTAACTCTTTAAAGCTCCAGGAAAAAAAATCTATCATGCAGTTACCTAGCTTTTAAAGAATGAGTCTATGTTCCCATTATCTATTTTACTTATTCATTTGCTCATTCATTTTTTTTTAAATTCTATCTCCACTGGTTATTGCCTTTCTATTTTTTTCATATCCCTTGACCATTACAGTTGCCATTTTAGGGACTTTCAGATATTGCAACAAATATTGGTAGCATCCATTCCACCTACATTCACCATTTCCTACCAGTCGTCTTCTTACTGCAAGGATCTGTGATAGTGAGTACTTTCTCCGGCCAAAGGAGCATTCACAGCCAGTGAGTTCCAGAGAATTGTAATACCAACCCCTGGACCAACATAAAAGGAGAGTTGATAGACACATACTCCAGCTTCCCTTCATATTATGTGGGATAACTCTGAGGTCATTCTACCCTGTCTCCTAGAATTCCCCTTAAGATAAAAATGATTGCCAAAAAAGGTAACTAGTTCTTGAATGTACCTAGAGTTGCATTCTTTCTATTAACTGAATAGTTCACCCTCCCTTACTGAGGGTGCCCAGGATTGCCTTCAAGATAAACTATATTCAAATCTTTTTCAGCTAACATGATGGATCTCAATTTAAGGCAGTCCTCTAATCTTAAATTCTTGAGTCCTAGTACATTACCCTAAGATATGTGAACAGTAGTCCACTCATGAAACTACCACTGCTTTCCCCAAAGATAAGAGTGCATGTTCTCTTTCACTTTTACTGCTTCGTAAAAGAACTGGTGTAGACATCATTTCATTATTCTCTCAAGACATAGCAACACATCAAGGTGGTGACTTTAAGCACTATCTAAAGTGATTCCCACTTGTCTTACTTATTGTAACTGATACCTTGTAGCCCACCGTGCCCTAAGCACAAATTATATCTGTTTTTAAAAAAATGCAAGACATTTGTACTTATTCACAGAAATGTACCTGCCACTTCTGAGCAACAGCAATAATATAAACTAGATTTTTTAAAAAAGATTTTATTTAAACAGAGGAATAAGTATAGAAAATAATCTTCCCATGAAAATCTTTCACTTTTCCTCTTTCAAAGAAAGAAATTAAGAACCTTATATACTACTTTTAAAAATTTCGCCTTTTAAATATAGAGAAGCTCACAGAACTGAACCAAAATAGTTACAAAGGACATATCCATCTCATCAAATTCTTCACTATAAACCTATAAACAGGTTTACTTGCTTCAAAAACCATATCACCCTTCAGTCCAGGATAGAACCTTTGGAGGTATCATTTACCTCCCATTCTCTTAACACCCACTTGTAGTTAGTCCCATCAATCCAAATTCTTTAAGTATCTTAAAACCAACTCTTCTTCATTCTCAGTGCTCCTATCCCAGTTTTTCTTTCCTATGACAGTAACCTCCTATCTAAGTTCCCTATTTTATTTCTTTTCTTTTTTTTTTTTTTTTTTTTGAGACAGAGCCTCAAGCTGTCACCCTGGATAGAGTGCCGTGGCATCACAGCTCACAGCAACCTCCAATTCCTGGGCTCAAGCGAGTCTCCTGCCTGCACCTCCCAAATAGCTGGGAATACAGGCACCCGCCACAACGCCCAGCCGTTTTTTGGTTGC
>CAUYRH010105166.1:0-11341 GCA_963574655.1 Perodicticus potto
CTTTCTGATGGGCTCTCGTGCGATCTTAGAGAGGTCTCCACGTGTGTTCTTCTTCTGGTCTCACCTGTGCTCTGAGAGATGGTCTCACCTGTGCTCTGAGTGATGGTCTCATTGTGCTCTGAGAGCTGGTCTCATTGTGCTCTGAGTGCTGGTCTCACCTGTGTTCTGAGTGCTGGTCTCACCTGTGTTCTGAGAGCTGGTCTCACCTGTGTTCTGAGTGATGGTCTCACCTGTGCTCTGAGTGTGGTCTCGCCTGTGCTCTGAGAGCTGGTCTCACCTGCGCTCTGCCTACTTGGCATCACAAATGAGACTCATAAGAGCACAGTTCTAGATGGTCCTTCCAGATTTTCTGCAAATCTACTTTGTCTCAATAAATGACAGCCCCACCTACTCTGCCACCCAAGCTAGAAACCTATGGGCCATTTCCATCTCTTTCTTCATCGGCCTGCTGCCCTTGGCTAGCCTCCAGGTTGCTTCCTCCCACTCCTGCCCTCTAGGCCCCAGCCCATCAGAATGGCCCGGAAGACTGACCCCTCTCCGGCTGACCCTTGCTTGTGTCCCACTGTGGACCCCCCTTGTGCCAGCGTGATACGGGGAAGCCTGGAGCCGCCAGTGCCGACTCCTCTGGACGTTGTGCTTGTGGAACCTCAGTGATGTGACTTGATGCCTCTCGTTTTGGCCCTTTTGTTCTAGATTGCTTGGGCTATTTTGGTTGTGTTGGTTTTTTCTATTTATGTGAAATAGAGTTTTGGTAGAGTTTTGTGCATTGGAGTTTTGGTAAGGATTGCTTGGACGGTACGGACATTTTAATGATACTGATACTTCTAAAGCATGAAAGTGAGATACATTATCATTTATTAATGTCCTATTAGATTTATTTTATAGTTTTCAGTATATACTAATTTTTCTCAGAGGTGGAGGTGGATCCTTGACTGTGTCCCAGGAAAGCATCTGGCTGGGCCTCATAAAGGGGCTGAGAGGGGCCGAGAGGGAGAAAAGAGCTTCAGCAGCAAGTGAAATAAACAAGTCCACAGTGAAATAGTTGTGCAGAAAAATCACTAATTTCTACCTCACAATTTGCTATACAATTAATAATAATTATAGTTAGCATTTGTTATTAACAATAATGAACATAAATACCTTCATTTTGAATGGGTCATCTATGTACGTATTTCAAGTATTAAAAAGGCACAGAGTGCATGGTCTCCATTCCCCTGACCCTGCAGGGCAGCTGGCGGCTCCACTGGGCTTCTCTCCGAGGGCCAGCGCTGCACTTGGCCTCGGTCGGGTCCCTGTAGATGACCAGGTAACTTAATCCAGAGAAAGAAACCCAGGAGAGGCCATGACAAAGGTGCCGAGAAGTTACCTTATCTGTCAAGTTTAGAGAAGAAGTCAAGCCGCTGAACCAGGTATGTGGCTCCAGGCTGTTTCTAAGCGTCCCCGTCTTCTATTTCTCCTTTCTCAAAAGCACTCTTGTCATCTTGTTGCTCAGCTCATTAAAACTATCACTAGTTTTCCCAAAGTCTATCAAATACATTATGAATTTTTTAGTTTATTTTTCAAATGCATCTAAGGCAGGCTGTGACCTGCATTTCTAGACCCCTGTGAGGCCTGGCCGCCATGCAGTTGTCACTAGTGCTTCTCTGGTGTCTGGCCCAGCTGGATGACTGTCATGCGTGGGCCGTCCCCGCTGCTGAAAAGTCTGCTCCTGTCTTTTGCTCACTTTTCCCTGCTGGGTTCTGAGACTTTGTAGTGTGTTCTGGGTACAAGCTCTCTGTCAGTTGTAAGTATTCATCTTTTTATCAGGTCTTCTGCAGAAGGACATTTTTTATTTTAATGACATCCAACTTTTCCTTATGTGGATCATGTTTTGGTGTGAAGTCTCTGCTTGCCCCTGTGTTTTCATCCCCTAAGGCAGCCACAGCAACCACGGGCCAGGTAGTGCCACAGGCTGGGTGGCACCATGGGTCGGGTGGTGCCATGGGCCAGGTAGGGCCACAGGCTGGGAGGCTCAAACAACAAAAATTTACTCCCACAGCTCCAGAGCCTGGACGGCCCAGGTCACGGTACCAGCATCTGGTTTCTGGTGTGGCTCCTCTTTCTGGGTGTGGCCGGTCACTGTGTCCGCACATGACCTTTTACCTGTGTGCACGTGTGTGTAAAGGAGGAATGTTCTGATGCCTCTTCCTCTTCCCATAAAGCCTAAATACTACCAGATCAGGCCCCAGCCTAATTTCACCTAAACCTGCTCTCAAAAAGTCCTGTCTCTAAATACAGTCATGTGGGGGGGGGGTATTAAGCCTTCAACAGATGAATTTGGTGGGGAGCATAATTCAATTCATAGTACCCTAATTCCAAAAGATTTTCTTCTGTTTTCTCTAAAAGTTTTATAATTTTATGCTTTGTATTTAAAGCTATGATCTAGTTTTTAAAGGATGAGTTAATTTTTTGAGAATGGTATGAGGTTACATCGAGGTTCTAGTTTTGAATGCCTGCCCCTCAGATGACCGATTGTATAGCAACCGTTGTAGAAAGGCGAACCCACCTCCTTTGAAGCGCTTTTCCACCTCATTTAGGGGCTTCCTTTGGTGAATCTGTTTATGAGCTCTCATTCTGTCCTCTTGATTTTCGTGTTTCCCCCCCACCAAGGCCACACCGTTCTGATGACCAGCTGTAAAGTTTGGTCTTAACATCAAGTAGAATGATTTCTCCTAGTTTATTCTTTTTCTCTTAAAATTGTTTTAGTAATTCTTGATGTGGGCCTTTCCATATGATTTTAGAATCAGCTTGTCTATATCTGTAATAATTCTTGCTGGAATTTTGATATGAATTTCACTAAACTTAGGGATCAAGTTGGGAAGAAGGGGCATCGTTACCCTGCAGAATCCTAAGAATGCACCTTCATGGGTCCGAGTCAAGTCTTCCCTGATTTATTTCATCAGCGTTGTACACTTGAAGAACGTAAGGTCTGATAATTAAGTTCTCAAATTCATTCTAGAAAAGTGCTGCATACCTCCCCGCTGAATATCACCAAGGCCACCTTCAAATTCCCCCGTGGGAAGCTGTGCACTGGCACCAGCACCTGGTCCACCCTTCAGAACAATTTTGGAACTCTTTTTTTAGAATGACCATCAGAGCTGTCATTGTGTCACTCTCGATGTCCTGAGTGTCATCAAATGTCTTCCTTTCAATATTTCCTTTATCTTTGGGAAAAGGAAAATGTCATTGGGGGTCCAATCAGGTGATCAGGGAGGGTGTCCAATACAGTTATTTGTTTACTGACTAAAAACTCCTCACAGACACTGCGGTGTGAGCTGGTGCACTGCCGTGATGCGAGAGTCGTGAGTTTCGGCTCAGATTTGCAGTGAGGGTTTCTTTTCTCTCTGTTGATGTTTACATGGTCAGCTCACAGTCTGCTGGCAATTTTGATGCACATTATGATAAATTTTCACAACATTTTCATCAGTGTTGCTTATTTGTGTCCCCTCAGAAAAATGTTTCATCCATTTGTTCGCTATCATTTTCTTTATGACATTATCCCTGTAAACTGGGATTAATATATATGTAATTTTACTTCTACCCTGGCCAAATTTAATGCAAAGTTTAATTTTTGTTGTTGTCCCTCAAGCTCTGACATTTTCACAATGGCACACAAAAATGCAGGACAACAATAATGAATGCCACTCAGCAAGACGCTGTCACGAGTGGCCATGAGCGCAGCCTGAGACACTCAGGAATCACGGCGGCTGTGAAGCCACGAGCTGTCTGCACAGTGCTGCCGACTTAAGTGCAGGGTGGCAAGTTGGTGAACTTAATTGTCAGACCTCGTAGACCTCATACATATCTTGGACACACTTCTCTAGATTTTGTTTGTTGCACTTTATTTCTTTGGAGTGATTAAAATGATACTGTGGTTTATATTTTAGTTTCCACGTGTCTGTCATCAGATGTAGAAACAGGGCTGATCTCTACGTGCTAGTCATGCACACACAACCTGGCCTGTTACTCTGGAGGTTGCTTTTGTCTTCTGTCTGTTTATTTTTTATTTACTTATTCATTGTTTATTTTTGTAAATCGCGTAGGATTTCCTACATCGATGATCATATTATCTGGACAGTGAGGTGATTTCCCTTGCCCTTTGTGTTCTACCCACACTGCATTTCTCGTCCTTACTGTGCAGCTGTGGCTGGAAGTCCCAGGGCTCGCTGAACAGGAGGGACGGGAGCAGACACTTCTGCTTTGCTGCTGACCAAGGCGAGGTGATTTCCTCCTATTCCTAGCGCAGAGCGTTTAGCGTAGCGAGGCACTTTCATGTCTATTACTGATTTTAAACCACTCATACTAGCGATCAGTTGCTGAAGGATTGGTTAAGACCATAGCACGTGTACCAGATGGGGCCACGTGATTTCTGCTTTAATCTCCCACTTTTAACGTCGTAAAATACTAAATGTCATACACCTGAAAATTGTCCTTTTCAGTTAGGACATAGAAAAGAAATTGGAGCTAGAAACTCAAAGAGTAGAGGGACATTTAAAGAAGAAAATATTAAATTCTAAATGCATAGTACAATGGAAAGTATAATAAAATGAGCCCACAGGGACCAGGGTCCAGAGGGTGAGCACAGCCTCTCCCTGCAGAAACATGTTAGGAAACCTCTGCTTTTCCTATGTGCACCCCGTGTGGACAGGGTGCAGCTCAGTTTCATAACCTTAATTTTTGTACACTTGAAGAAATATATTTTATTACACAGATTTATTCTCCTTCTGTTGCCACAGCCAAGCTTATCTATAAGTTATAAAATATGACAGGAGTGATTAATTGAAAGCAGGTCCTATCATTGATAACAATCATTTAAACTTATACCCTTCCATTCTTGCCAGCTCTTTCGTCAAAGAGGACAAGCCAAGGGCACCCAAAGTGATGCTACCTTGATAAAAGTTTAAAACATTTCTCTGTCCTCCCCTTCCTGAAGCTTTTAAAAACAGCAGAGGACATCAAAAGAGGACAAAGCAAAAGGGCACAGACAGTGCATGAATCAGGCTGTGCATCCCACTATGTCAACTATATTTTCTTATCTGTTTTATCTTTTCTTTGAAGGAGAATCTTCCTTGCAGTAAAACTTGGGGTGGTGCCAGAACGTGGTGGCGATTTAACAAGCGTTTGTTTACGACGCTGCTGATAAAACTCAGCGCTGCCAGAGAACTCTTCCCCCAGAACCGCATTCATCATGCTCCAGCTCTGAGGTTTTATTGCTGGTGGCATTCCCTGGCTCAAGACACATGGTGACTGTGCTGGTCAACTCATGAGTTCACGTGGCCGGGCCGTGGTGTCCAGTGTTTAGCTAAACACCAATCTGGATGTTGCTGTGAAGGCATTTTCTAGATGAGATGAACACTAAAGTCAGCAGACTCTGGGCAGAGCAGAGGTTCTTGCAAGAACTGAAGGCACTGATGTCCCCGAGGAAGAAGGAGCTTGTCCCCGAAGGCACTGGCCTCCCGTCAGCAGCCTGCCCTGCAGAGGTGAGACTTGCTGGCCTCCTTTGATGCTTTAGCTGAGTCCTTGCAATTTCTCTTTTTCTCTCTGCACATGTGTGTATAACAGACACGTACATCTGTGCTTGGCCTTGTGGTCTGCTTCTCTGGAGGACTCTCGGTAATATAGTGGCTCTATCACTTCCCATTAAAACGATGATTTGTTTTCCTTTTTGGAATCAACTCAAGTGCCCATCAATCCAGGAATGGATTAACAAACTGTGGTATATGTATACCATGTAATACTATTCAGCCATAAAAGATGGAGACTTTATATTATTCTATTTCTCTGGATGGAGCTGAAGCACATTCTTCTTAGTCATGTGTCACAGAGTGAAAAAGTAAGAATCTAGCGTACTCAGTACTAATATGAAACCAGTAGATAAACAACCACCTGCCCACACAAAAGAAAAACACAGTATATTCTAGTGGGGGGAGTGGGAGGAGGGAGAAGGGGAGTTGCTAAGCTCTCGGCTAATGGGCACGAGGTTAGGGTACACAGCACCCCCCAAGAAGGGCTCAACCGCAACTTGAACTTTACCTAAGAAACACAAACAATGTAACCTAATCATTTGTACCCTCATATTAATCTCAAATTTTAAAAAATTAAATTAAAAAAGAAGGCATTTTTCCTGAAGTGTGAGACTCATCATAGTCTGACCTTACATAAGTGACTATTTGACCCCACCCTTGCCTGAACCAGTCCTGTTCTGCTCACTGCCACACTCAGTTCTCCCTCGACCTCCACTCTGCCCTGGCTGGAGCCCCCACCCCATCCTTCCCGAGGCAGCTCCACACCCCGTGACCACGAGCCCAGCCAGTCTAGTAGTCCACAGGGACACTTTCCCAGGACTCGGGGCGGCTCACAACTCAGCAGACACTTGCAGAGAAACCTCGTGCCAGCAGGGAACCTGTGAGGTGCTGTGGACACCAAGTGCCACATCTGTCACGGGGTCTCACCCTCAGGAGGGGTCACGGAGTTGGGGGGGTGGGGAAAGGAGGTGGGACGAGAGGCCTGTCCACCCTGCAGCCTGGAGCTCCGTCCAGGCGCTGAGCAGTTCAAGGACACAAAAGGGCAGAAGTGTCAGTCCGGGGTTTCTGAGGGCTTGACTCAGGGAAAGCCAGCCAGTTCTCAAGTTTGATGAGCCCTGGACAACCCAAAACCAAACAAAAAATATGACCTTCCAGCCAGGCCGGCAGAAGACCCGTTCCCTGTGGACAGGGATGCTGGGGAGCTGAGCGGAGGCTGCAGAGAGGATGACGCAGAGTAACGAGAAGAACCTGCCGGGGCTGAGATGGGGACAAGGATTGAGGGCGGAATCCCAGTGCCTGGAGGGGCTGTAAATTCTGCCCATGGGACTGGAGGTGGGATTATGGCAGCTCTAAGCTGTCTGTCCCCTCGGCCCGCACATGCTGAAGTGGGCATCTGGTATGTCTTCCAAATGCCACGTGCTGGGCAGGGCAGGGCAGGACAGGGCCGGGCACCTCGTGGGATAGGGCCAAGGCCCTGCAGCTCCTCCCTCCTGTGCCCTCCCGGCTGTCCAGCTGGTTTTAGCAGGACTGAGGGCTGCCTGGAGCCTGTCCGGTCCCCACTCCTGCCCTCAGAGCACTACACGGCAGTGCAGGAGAGAAACGCCGCTGCACACAGCACTCGGGGATGCCATGCGTGACTTAGTGGCCATAGTAGGTCACAGAAGTGGGGAGAGGGTGGCTCTGGGCCGGCCCTCCTGGAAGGGCTTGGGCCGTGTCAGGCAGAGAAAGTGCCCGGTCTTGGTTCCCAGCTCCACAGGGCTCATGTGCCTCAAGGGTGTTTAAGGCAGAACTCGGCGTGGCTGTGTGGTGGCCGCCGCCTGCTCCTGGCAGCCGCTGAGCCTTGCTGGGGGACCAAGCATCTGGGATCCCGCTTTCCTGTCCTCTCTGCTCCCCGGTGAAGGAACGGCTCACTGGCCCGTTTTGCCCCCAGCCACATCTCAGGCCACACTTACTTCACACCGGGGTCTTTTCCTGAGCCCCTGACTCTGCACAGGGACCATTTCTTTCTGAAATTTGTGACGAGCAGGACTGACTCATGGAGGCTCCTCTCATCTCCCGTGGGCTGGACAGAGAAGATGGGGTCGGGCAGGCTCTGGAGGGGACTCAGGAACCATCACTCTGGCATCAGTTCAGGTGACTGGGCTGAAAACAATGTGTGTTCATGCTGGACGTGCGTGACTATCTGTGTTTGTGGTGTATGTGTGTTTTGCACGTCTGTACACACGTGTCCTGTGTGTAGTCTGTAGTGTGTGTTTGTGCTTCCATGTATGTCTCTGTGTGTGTAGTGTGTGCTTGTGTGTCTGTCTGTACCTGTGTAATGGGTACGTAGTGTGTGTGCCTTTGCGTGTATTTGTGGCTCTGTGTATTGTTTCCCATTTATGTAGCATGTGTAGAGTGTTACATATGCGGGCTTTGTGTGTCCGTGTGGGTGTTTGCTTATCTGTATGTGTGTCTGTGTGTGTGTGCGTTTATCTGTATCCTTGTATGTCCGTGTGTGTCTCTGTGTGTCCGTGTGTGTCTGTATCCCTGTGTGTCTGTGTGTCTATGCGACTGTCTGTCCGGCCAGCCTTAGGCTGAGACCACAGCCCCAGCCAATGGCCCAAGTGGGGCCTCAAGCTGCCTAGAGCCAGGGGACCCAGCAGAGCCACACCAAGTTCTAACCACAGAACCTCTCAGGAAATAAATGCTTGTTTTCTCTAGCTGCTACTGTCTGGGGTAATTTGTGACGCCACAAAAAAGGTAAATAATATAGCCACAGGTGGTGGCTCACACCTGTAATCCCAGTTACTCTAGAAGCTGAGGTAGGAGGGTTGCTTGGGTCCAGGAGTTTGATACCAGCTGGGCGACATAGTGAGAGCCCCTCTCTACAAAGAAATTTAAAAATTAGCCAGCTGTGGGGCTGTGCACACCTGTAGTTCCAGCTACTGGGGAGGCTGAGGTGGGAGGATCGCTTGAGCCCCTGAGTTTGAGGATGTAGTGAGCTAGGCAGATATCACACACCCCAGCCTGAGTGACAGAGCAAAACCCTGCATGTTAGGAAACAAAAAAGAAAAGAAAAGAAAGAAAAAATGTAACTAATACAGAGTTTATTGCCCAGAAGTGGTGGTGCCAAAATAATCTCTATGGGAGGACCATTTTGGGGGCAGCAGGTGGAAGTGTGTTGGTGACGGCTTGGCCCGTGCGCACACTGTCCAGAGGATTCTGCAGGAGAAAGTTCAATAGCTCACAGGAAGATCTGGAAAATCTTACCAAAACCTGGAGAAGGAACTGTGATGACCAGTGGTGGAAGGTTTAGCAACAGCTCTGCCTGTGGCACTGAGGAAATAGAAAGTAGGGAAGTGGCTCATGAACTAGACGTGGCAAAAACCCCCCAGTGCTGGAAGTGCCTGTTTTGATGGTTCTTTGGGGGACGAGGGCTCAGTGGTGAAGGGCCTGTTTGCTGATGGTCTTCAGGGATGAAGGCTCAGTGTTGAAGTGTCTGTTTGTTGATGGTCTTTGAGGATGGGGGGGTCAGTGTTGAAGTGTCTGTTTTTGATGGTCTTTGGGAATGGGGGGCTCAGTGTTGAAGTGTCTGTTTTTGATGGTCTTTGGGGATGGAGGGCTCAGTGGTGAAGTGTTTGTTTTTGATGGTCTTTAGGGATGAGTGCTCAGTGTTGAAGGGCCTGTTTATTGATGGTCTTTGGGGATGGGGTGCTCAGTGGTGAAGGGCCTGTTTGTTGATGGTCTTTGGGGATGAGGGCTCAGTGGTGAAGGGCCTGTTTTTGATGGTCTTTGGGGATGGGGGGTTCAGTGTTGAAGTGTCTGTTTTTGATGATCTTTGGGGATGAGTGCTCAGTGGTGAAGGGCCTGTTTGTTGATGGTCTTTGGGGATGGGGGGGTCAGTGTTGAAGTGTCTGTTTGTTGATCGTCTTTGGGGATGAGGGCTCAGTGGTGAAGGACCTGTTTGTTAATGGTCTTTGGGGCTGGGGGTCAGTGTTGAAGTGTCTGTTTTTGATGGTCTTTGGGGATGGGGGGCTCAGTTTTTAAGTTTATGTTTTTGATGGTCTTTGGGGATGGGGGGCTCAGTGTTGAAGTGTCTGTTTTTGATGGTCTTTGGGGATGGGAGGCTCAGTGGTGAAGTGTCTGTTTTTGATGGTCTTCGGGGCTGAGGGTCAGTGTTGAAGTGTCTGTTTTTGATGGTCTTCGGGGCTGGGAGTTAGTGTTGAAGTGCCTGTTTATTGATTGTCTTTGGGGCTGGGGCTCAGTGTTGAAGTGTCTATATTTGATGGTCTTCAGGGCTGGGGGTCAGTGTTGAAGTTGTCTGTTTTTGATGGTCTTCGGGGATGAGAGCTCTTTTTTTTTCCTCTCTCTTGTTTCTTGTGAGAAACTACTGGCCATTTGGTGTTAAGTGTGCAGTCTGGAGCTGAGGAGTGCTGTCTCAATCTGGGGCTTGTGTGCCTGACTTTTTTGTTTCTCCATTTCTTTTTAAAGCCTGTGATAGTTTCAAGGCTGCTCCCCTGAGCAGCAGCACCCCAGAACATGAAGGATGTCCTCAGCTCCCGTCTACCACATTCGCTCTTGGGACCTCTCACTGTGGTTTGCATAACTGCGTGCCTGACCTCCCTCTCTTCTCCTCCTGTCCCCAGACCCAGGGGGACATGTCTGGCCTGGGAGGCTGCGGAGAGCTGGAGCAGGAAGTACGAGGGTGTCCCCCTGTTTCCACTGAGGCCCTGCCTCCTGGTGCCCTGGTGTCTGCGTGTGGAGGGTGGACAGAGCCGAGGGCTGGTGGTCCAAGTGTGATGAGGTTGGGGTGTGGCTCTGGCTGTTCAGAAGCCACCTGGCCCTTACTGGGGTCCCACAGTCAAAATCCTCATCTACTCCTCTGGGCTGGGTGGGTCCAGCTTTGTCTTGGGCTTTTGCCTCCCCTGTCTCAGTCACTTCCTACTTCTCTGTAGCTTTCCAGCTTCTGAAATTTTGTTACATGTCTTTCCCCTTTTGTCTCCTTCTGATATCCACTTAGGCCTAAAAAACGGCTCCCATCACTTGGAAGGGAGGTGTGCATGCCCCGTCCATCCCGTCACCTGGAAGGGAGGCGTGTGTGCCCCATCTGTCCAATATTTTATAGGTATAAAATAAATTAGATATGTAAAATAAAAGTGTCATAAAAATATTCTGAAAACATTTTTAAATGGGTAAAAATTTAAAAATTAAAAAAAGGACTGAAACTGCCTCTAATAATCTGAATTACCAATACTAAATAATAATTTTTAAAAAACACAAATGCAAGGATATACTCTTTTGGCTAAATAATTCCCCCCACATTTTTTTTAGATTTATAGTTTTATTATAGTAACAAACAGTTGTTACAGTGAGATCTACACACATATACAGATTATATTTAAATTCACATAGAATATTTACATTTTTAAGTTATATTTTTGAAATTAGAAGATGAAGTACAGCATAAGTTTTACAACAAAGAAAAGAAAAATATATAAGACAAAAATAGACAGAGTTAACAGTAAAAATACAACTGTCTGGAACGTGGAAGCTTTTTGTCAGAAAGTTACATCTTCTTAATCTGATTGTCCAAATCATTAAAATATGGATGATTCACTGCCATTTTGCCAGAAATTCATTTGGTAAGATCATAGACTAACATTTTCAAGAGCAAATTAAGCCATTTTCATCCAAAGTTTTTGACATGGGATGCTAGACTTCCTGGTTTCCACTTGGGAAATGTATTCTTATAGTCCTGTAAAGATTCTACTTCTGGCCACACTTCATTATTAGGAGTG
>CAUYRH010105171.1:0-25193 GCA_963574655.1 Perodicticus potto
TGTCCAGAAGCCTCACGCTGTCTCCCTGTGTCCCCAAGGGGAAGTTCCTGGGTAGATCCCACCTGCCAGAGATGCCTGAAGTCCTCTCTCCCCAGTCTCACTGTGCCCAGCCGCAAGGAAGCTGTTACTCGGCTGCCATCTTCAAAGGTGGCATTTTAAAATGATCAAAGAAAAGGAAATGTTTCCTAGGAAATAATTTTTACATATCTCTAGAAAAACTAGCTTTGGGTGGTCTACAGTCACCAGAAGAAAAACAGACACAAGAAATCGATATATATATATATATATATATATATATATCTACCCTAATCTAAAGCAACTATTTGTGGCAGTTGCTTAAAATCCCTATTTATAGAAGAGACAACAACTGGTCAGTTTTGCCAGTTAGCCCATTCAGTTACAATATCAGTGAATTATTAAAAAAGAAAAAAGCCAGTAGGCAAAAGATCTAAGCAGACGCCTGACCAAAGAAAACAAACAGCTGACAAATAGGCATAAGAAAAGATGCTCCCCATTCTAAGTCATTATGGGATTGTAGACACTCTCCCATACCCATATGTTCAAGTCTCTTGCCCGCAAAGAAATGGGGTTATTTGTTCTTTTCTTATTGATTAGTTTGAATTTGCCGTGGATTCTGGTTATCAGTTATCTTTGTCAGAAACATAACCTGCAGAAGTCTTTTCCCATTCTGAGGGCCATCTGTTTGCTTTACTTACTGTGCTCTTGGCTTTTTAGTTTGATAAGTAAGCGAGGTGATGGCTATATTAATCTGTTCGATGTAAGCGGTCCACGTTGTATATCAAATCAGCACATTGTACCTCATCGATACATTAATGTACACAATTATGATTTAACAAAGAAAAAGAATGGCCAATGTGTAAAACATTGCCACCAAATGCTGGCGGGGTATGGGGCAACAGTCGTTCATTGCTGATGGGAATGCCAAATAGTACAGACACTTTGGAAGACAGCGTGGTGATGTCTTCCAAAGCTAAACTTATTCTTAGCATACCATCCAGTAATCACCCCCCTTCATATTTGCTCAAATGAGTTAAAAACTTATGTTCGCAAGAAACCTGCACATCATTTTTTATTCATAATTGCAAAACTTAGAAGCAACCAAAATGTCCTTGGGGAGGTGAACAGATAAACCGTGGTACAGCCAGACATAGCATGTTATTCAGCTCTAAAAGCGAATGTGCTATCAAGCCATGAGAAGCACAGGGAACAGGTAAATGCATATTTCTAAGTGGAAGAAGCCCATCCAAAAAGGCTACCTATTTCTCATGCTGACTATATGATGTACGGAAAAGGCAAAACTAGGGAGGCAGTGAAACAAAAGAATCAGTGCTTGCTGGGGGTGGGAAGGAGGAGAGGAGGGATGACTCGTAGAGCACAGGGGATTTTTAGGGCCGTGAAACTACTCTGCGTGGGGCCATGATGGTGAATACGTGTCATCCATTTGTCCAAACCCACGGAGTACACAGCACCAAGGGGGAGCCTTAACGTAAAATGCAGACCTTAATTTACGTAATAATAATAAATATGTAATATAGAATTTATCTTAAAAACATAATTTATATAGATGTAATAAAAAATATAATAATGTATCAATATTGACTAATCAGTTTACAACAAACGTACCACACTGATAAAAGCCATGAACCGCGGAAAGTACGCTGGGGGCAGAGGGCATGTGAAAACCCTTTACTTTCTGTTCAATTTTTCTGTAAACCTAAAACTGTTCTAAAATAGATACAGAGGGTGCCAAAAAAGATATATATTTTTTAAGAGAGAAAAAAACTGTATTAAATTTGTAATACTCATGTCATGTTTGACTTCTGCAATTACAAGAGGTGCCCAACATGACTTGGATTCATCTTTTGTTATCAGTATATACTTACAATTTAAAGACAGTTTTTTTCTTTCTCAAAATGTGCGTTTTTGGCATTCTCTGTCTCTTTAAATATATATATACATATGTATATATGAGTCGAGATAACTGTTCCACTGAGTTAGTGCCTCAAAAAGTAGACCTTGGTGGCAACGGTAGTGCAGTGGTTAAGGTGCTGGCCACGTACACTGAAGCTGGCAGGTTCAAACCTGGCCTGGGCCTGCTCAACAACAGTGACAACTGGAACAACAACAAAAAATAGCCAGGCGTGTGGTGGGCACCCGTAGTCCCAGCTACTTGGGAGGCTGAGGCAAGAGAATCACTTAAGCCCAAGAGTTTGAGGTTGCTGGGAGCTGTGACACTACAGCATTCTACCCAGGGCGACAACTTGAGACTCTGTCTCAACAACAACAACAAAAATAAATAAAAGTAGAACAGTGTTTAGATATGATCTGGAGTAAGCAGAATCTGGGGAGCATTATTTTTTCTCTAGGCCCTGGGTTAAGACGACTGCGCGTGTTAATTCTGTTGTGTACACATCCCTGCACCTGCTGTGGTTAGTGAGGACATTGTCAGGAGCCACGGGGGTGAAGAGGTATGCGGTTTCTCTCCGAATGTTCAGTCGCCATCCTCCCCAGGGCCAAGAGTCTCCCTGTGTGTGTCTCTTCCCCCTCCCCAGCCCCAGCACGGCACCACACATCAGCCCAGCCCGCTTCCTACTGATAGAACGGCATTGGCTTCTCTGGCTGGAACTGAAAACAGCTTTTTTCCACTTTCCCCCCTTTTTCATGTCAAGAGAAAAGATAAGGCAGTGTTGCTTAGTTCCCATAAAAACAGTCTGCTCTCACCCCACACTACACTCCCAACAGTCAGAGCGGTTGTAACTGCGGAAGTGTCTTGGCATCAGGCAGCCGAGGACAGCACCCCAACTGAGATGAAATCAGAACTCAGAGTGAACATTTGTGTTAATGGCTTCACATGAAGCTGGGAATCGGACCTTGGAGGAGGGCTGGAGGGAGAAGTGGCAGGACAATCTGTGCAGATGCATCAGGCCTGGGGTTCCAGTCCCACACGTGGGCTGCAGCCTGTCAAAATCCACAGTCCTCACCAGGACAGCAGGCGACAGGCTGGAGACAGCAGCAGCGGGGGTCTGCAGCTGCAGGGGAAGGGTGTGGCACGTCCGAAGTTCATTCATCCCTGAGGGCACCAAGCCTTTCCTCACCTGCTGGCTGCTCTGCAGAGAGAGACTCCCTGGCCAGCCTGGTTCTCCCACCTGACCGACCACCTTTAGCTAGGGAGACCCTGTTCTTTAGTTCCTGTGCTTCCCTTTTCTCCTGCTCTTCTGTATCTCCCTTTTTATGGCATTCAAATGTAGGAGCTGAAACTATAACTGGGGCGAGGACATCCAAGAAGTTTGTTTCATCTGGCTGAAATTGACCAGGGTGCAATAGTGATCTGCTGGGAAGCGAGTGTTCTGTCAGCTGCTATGGGTCAGGGGCTTCCCCTCTACTCGGTGCTGAAGACAGAAGGACAAATTAAAAAATGCCCCCTCCCTCAAGAACTCATGGTCAGTGAGAGAGACAGACACTAAAGAGATGATTCCTCCGGCAATACTCCAGAACCTCAGTTTCCCTGTCAGAGAGTACCCCGTGCAAATTCTAATCCCAGCACTATCTACTCATGGAATCACTGCAATACAGGGGAGGGGAGGACAGAGCTTGGGGCTGAGAAAAGACAAGGCCGATATTACAAATGACAAAACAGAAATGGAGAGATTTTCCTTGCAAACTTGGGGTAGAAATCAAGGAAACTGAGGCAATGTAAACTGGGGCCTTCCTGAAGGAGAGACGGGAAGGACAGAGACGTCTGTCTTAGAGGTTGACAACCAGGGACGCTCTCAAGCGCAGAGCACAGGCTGAGGGGCTGTAACCTGGAGCAGAGTCAGATGCATCTGTGCAGCTAAACTTCTCCATGACCCAAGCTATTCTGAATTAGTGAGAGCTGGGAGACAGGAGCCAACAACTCCAAAATAAAAAATCAGAAAATCTTTGAACATTCAGGTAGAGAACAGACAAATAAATCCCTTCGACGATCTATTAAAAGATACATTCTTTTCCTCATAAGTATCTTTCACTGAAATGCCAAGGAAGAGAGAGCCTGGATGTTAATCATATAATGTACATTACAACTAATGCAGAATGTTATAAATATTATTAATATACTCTTGATCTAAAGGGTTGTCTTTATTATTTTATTTTAGTACTCCCCAGCCTGCATTTGCTTAGAAGGTGTTAAATTCCTAGTTACCGAATTCTCTAGGAGTTTCCTAGACCCTGTGTCACATAGTTGGAGAAAAGTAGTGTAGTGGGTACTAACAGACACCAAGGAAAGGCAAATCCATTTTGACCTGGGGAATCTGAGGGGATCTTCTTAAGGACATGAGTTAGGCTGAGTCTTGAATGATGAGATGACGTTATCCAGGTGACTAAGGAGACATCACAGGTCTTCTTGGGCCTGGGTCCTTCTCAGGGTCTCCGCTGACCATTCTGCCCTTGTCTAGGTGTGTTGACAGTTAAAGAGAGAGCTGAGTAGGGGTGTCAGAAAACATTAGTAACAATACTAGCAAAGCACACACCCGACATCATCTCACTGGAGCCTCACAAAAACCCTGTGGGATAAATACAAAAAGCCCAATTTATACACAAGGAAGCCGAAACTCAAAGAAGCTGAGTGAGTTGCTTAAAATACACAGGTAGTAAGTAACAGAGCCAGGATTTCCCCAAGTCTTCTATGCTCAAATCTGTGTACTATGAATACCATCTCTTTATTACCCTACGTGTGTCAGAAGGCATAATCTCAGCAGCACGAGGATGCGCTGCTCTGTGTGGCCAGAAGGGGACTGGACTGAAAGAGACATTAGGAACTGTTCTAGAATGGAAAAATCCATTTCTTGAAATCTTAAAAAAAAAATTGACGTAGATAACTCGAATAAATGATGGTAAACTAAGCAAGTGGGGGAGACAGGGCCGATACCAGCATTACGTATTTAGAGTAATATTAGTGGAAGCAACTTTTACAAACCAACAACAAGGAAAAGTAAAGAGAGCATCAGAAATCGATAACATAATTTTAGTGTTAGCTGCATTTAAGTGAGACAGCTCTGACTCATTCAATATGTGATGTCAGGCCAGGCAGGTAACAAGGGGCAGAATTGTCTTTTGGGGAAAAGTTGGAAAAGGAATGATAAATTTGAACGTATCACATCTCAGCAACTCATCCCTGTGGCTAAAGATAAAAGGAATCATAAGAGACCCTCCTAGAACCCCAAGGAACCTGTATCCATTCTTAAGTCTTCAAAGCAGGACAACATAAGTTGCCCTGAATAGGAAGCCAAGACTGTATTCACATCGATGCCAGGAAGTAGAACTTGAAAGCTGGTAAGTAGAAAGAAAGGAAGCCTTCTGGACCAAAACAAGAAGCTATGAGAAGAGTCTTAGTCTGCAGGGGCACA
The DNA here is from genome assembly GCA_963574655.1 of Perodicticus potto. Lineage (NCBI taxonomy): Eukaryota > Metazoa > Chordata > Mammalia > Primates > Lorisidae > Perodicticus > Perodicticus potto. The sequence continues at coordinate 5,406 of CAUYRH010105171.1, forward strand.
GGTGCCTTCAACCAGGTGCCTTGTTCTGTGGGCAAAGAGTGATCTACATGAACATAGAGAAAGAAGCAAGTATCTAACTGCCAAACACAGGAGAGGCTCCAATGGTTCTTGCTGGTCTTGTCCACAGTTTAATAACATTTGCTCTCAGGAAGGATGTTCCATTATACCAACTCAAGCCCCTGTTGCATACAAGGTAACCACCTGCCCTGTCCTGGAAGTCCCTCCTTCATCTTCTAGATCTAACTAAAAATCTAAGGTAGGACCTCCGTAGTGCTGCTGTTGGAATACAGGACCCAACTATTATATCACACCCATGATGTTGCTGTTTCACTCCGAGAGGCATAATCTTCCTAAGGGCTCTCCAGAGCTGTGCAACGAAAGATCTGTGTAGGTTTTGTTTCATTCTGCTTGAATTCACTGTCAAGTGAATGGGATGCTGGTAGGAGGGATGCTTTATCCAATAAGCATCATGAGTTTCTTCCCTACCTAATAAAAAATATTCTGTTATGAATATTACTTTTCTGACTGCTGTTTTCTCCCTACAGAACTGCATGAAGCTCATAGAAAAGAAGATTGTAAGATGAGCTATGAGATTTTTAGTAGGACGCCGAAGATGAGCCTTGAGGCCACAGTGCTTGGTTTATAGCTGAATTTATAACAAGTTCGGAGGCTGCAAAGTCCAGGTTCAGGGAGCCGCAGGCAGGAGAAACTTCAGAATGGGCTGTTTGTGTCCTCAGTGAACCGAACTTAAGTCATTCTTGGCTCCCAGCTATAAAGCTGCTGCAGAGGCCACAGCAACTTAGCTGCATTAATGACCCCCAGGCGATTGTGCTCTTGACCACCTCTGTCCTTGTATTGCCTCTGTGCCAACAAGCCAGACCAACCCAGCGGGGAGCCATAACCATCTTCCTCACAGCTGCACTTTCCCTGCTGTTCGGGCTGTCCCATCTCCAACACTCTCTTCTTTGATAATGGGAGCCTTGGGTGCCATGGAATAACCAATTTTATTTTGAAATTCTTTCTTTCTTCTTACCTAGAAAGGGGCAAACACATCCACGTTTGTGGTTTAGTCTCGCAGGAGTCTGGGAATGATCCCTCTCCACTGTAAAATGAAATGTTTTATAGAATACAAAATACTGTTGCTTAACAAGAAAAGCCTAGATTGTTTACTCTTTTTGGCTTTATTGTGTTTTTTAAAATATAAACATTAACAAAAAAAAAATAAAATATAAACATTATCTGTGCTTATAATTACCAATCAGACAGGGGTGCAGGGAGGGGGAGTTAACATTTGACAGTTGTGTCCCCACCTCCACCCCCACTGCATTCTCCTGCAGCAAAGTATGTCCCAGCCTAATGTGCACCCTATCACACCCTCCTCAAACTGTGTGTGTGTGTGTGTGTGTGTGTGTCTGTGTGTGTCTGTGTGTGTGTGTGTGTACACATTCCAACCTGTAGGCACAGGTGAACACAGCTCAAGTTTCAACCTCTTCTGGAAGCCTGTCCAACCTTCCCAATTTGAAATCATGCTTTTAACGCTTCCCTTCTCCCATGCATTTCCACTGTGCTCAGCATTCTGGAGTAGCCTTACCCAATCTGCTGGGGAAAATACATGAGGAATGGTGGGATAGAGACACAGCCCGGGCCAATGGGCTCCTTGGTGCAAGGGTACTCTGCTTCCTCAAGGGCCAGTGGTCAAAATAAATCTGAGTCGCTGAGATCCTCTGTGATCTGAGCTTTTTGAAAGTGTGAGGACTGACACATGAGATACCTGTGCAGACCCTGGTGTAAAAAGCTGATTCTAGAGACTTCTGGTCAAGCAGGAGAAGCCAGAGTGAGGATAGCTGTTGCGGTTTGATAGCCAGTGCTAGAGTATTCCGTGACAGTGAGTGGATAATTCGGGACTCTTTACTTTTCCTCCTCAGCCTCCCACTGAGGACAGTGTCAAGGCTCATTAGCACTTCCTCTAGAGGCGAGGCTGGCTGGGAGAAGAGGTGAGAGCAGTCGATTTTGCCACTCATTAGCAACTCTGGGCACACCGTGGAGGGAAGATTGAACCTATTGGCAAAATAAGCTTGCCTCCCTGGGGGCACGGCTCTCCATGCTAGTCCTTTTGCCATCAGCAGGCCACCTGGAGTTGACTGTCTGCTGTTCTCACAAAGCAATGAGCAAGATGATATTTTATAAAGTCTCAATTACTTTATATGATTACTCAGTAAGTAGCCAATGGTGAGACAGTAGGAGGAAAAATATCTCATTAAAACAGACAGCCTGGCTATCCTGGTGGCTCACTGCTTTGGCCTAAAGGTCAAGGATTATGTTTGAAAATAGTTTTGCAGTTGCTTCATTTGAAATGATAGCAGCTTATTATACACGCCCCTCAAAGACCTACCCCATAAGCTTTACTGAAGATTTGTGTACTATCTTAATGGTTCGCAAAACACTTTCCTGTATCTTTCCATTCTCCCTGATAACTGAAGATCCTAGAAGTTGATTGACTTGTCCAAGTTCTCATCAAGTCCAAGGCTCTATTCCTAACTCCCAAAGGAATTTATGGGAACTTAATAAATGATGAAAGGAAGGGCCTCTATGAACATCATTTGATGAAATAGGAAATGAAATAACACAAAGGCAGGTAAAGTCCCTCCCTGGACTTTAAAGGTAAATATTAGTATCAAAGAATTTCTTTAATAAGATGGGTAATCTAAGGGCACAGGTGGAGAGGTGAATGGGCTAAATGAGTGGGATGAACTTCTTTTTCTCACCTTTTCATCTTTGGGACATTGGCTTGTTTTGATAAAATGTGGTTTCTCATGAATGAACCTGGAAAACATTGTGCTAAGTGAAAGAAGTCAGATACAAAAGAACAAGCATGATGTGATTCCACTTACATGTGGTACCTAGAACAGGCAAATCCATGGAGATAGAAGTAGAACAGAGATTCCCAGGGACTAGGAGTCGGGGTAGGGAGAGTCACTGTTCAATGGGGACAGAGTTTCAGATCAGGATGATGAAACCGTTCTGGAAATGGACAGTGGTGGTGGTTGTTCAACATCATACAGATATTTAATGCCACCGAAGTGTACATTTAAAAATGGTTAAAATGGCAAGTTTTATGTGATGTCTATTTAACCACAATTTTAAAAAGAGAGAAAAGTTTAATTTGGGGCTTATTCACAAAATATATCTGCCATGTAAGTTCGTTGAATTACTTCCTTTTCCGATTGAACAAAAACTTTGATTTCAAAATATTTCCCCAAGGGTTTTGTCTGTTAGCCCATGTGTGTGCATGTGTGTGTGTTTGTGTATGTGTTGGTTTTAAAACTCACACAAAATAAGCTCTTTGGAGTTTATAGAAATGTTGGCAGGCTTCTCAAAGTAATGTTTGTCTTTTGTTAAGTGATCATTTTTTATATTTAAAAAGCTGCTATTAGAAAATGAAATTTCCACATGATTAAAAGCAACTGTCTCATTAAGAATTTTGTTCGGGCCACCTGTGGCTCAGTGAGTAGGGCACTGGCCCCATATACCAACGTGATGGGTTCAAACCTGGGCCCAGGCAAACTGCAACAAAAAATAGCCAGGCATTGTGGCGGGCGCCTGTAGTCCCAGCTACTCAGGAGGCTGAGGCAAGAGAATCGCCTGAGCCCAAGAGCTAGAGGTTCCTGTGAGCTGTGACACCACGCACTCGACGAAGGGCAACAAAGTGAGACTGTACCACGTTTAGGGAAAAAAAAAAAAAAGAATTTGCCAGGTTCAGATACACTTTACGACATAGTGGAAGGAGGAATTGGAAGTACTACAACGTTTGTTTTGGAAATTAAGTCTGCTTCTTGTTCTATTCAATTCCTTATCTTTTCTAACTACAAAGCCAGTAATTGAAGTCAGAGTATACAATTTCCAACTGGTGTTTGTTCTCCTCTACAGAATTCTGGGTGCAAAGTATTAGACAAAACCACGAAGAAAAATTATTAAAGGTTTGGAAATGGGCCGGCACTACCACTGAGTGTCCTTTCAGTGACATGCTGGGCACTGTCTAGTGACCCTTTATCTCCCTCTAACGGCTGGACAATTTTACAACCCTATAGGAGTAGACGTTAAAGAAGGAAGACTAAAAGTAATAGAAATTATTCTTATCCACAGAAATACAAGTGACTCGTGTTCAGGAGAGACAGAATAGTTTTCCGTGCAGTAGAAAGATGCCAACGTATGTTTATTATCTTATAGGATAGTAACAGTTTTGCATCCATCAGCAAACTCCCTGCAGCATTCCTGACGGTACACACACACACACACACACACACACACACACACACACCCCTACATTTTGTTCTTCAAATTTTCCTTTGAGCAAAGGTTAACATTTTACTGGTTCCTTAATTAATTACTGAGTCAAATAAAATACATGATGTGTTCCTTTTATATTTGTGTGAGAGTATGATTTTTATCTTTTTGAAAATTATACCTTCGGAAAACTCAGCTAGAAGCTGAATAGACTTCCCATCCTCCACAGGATTTTACCCTTCTCAGAGTAGCTTTGCCACTTACAGTCCAGACCGCTCAGCTGCACTCAAGTAAGGCTGCCAGAGTTAGGGGGAAATAAAAACAAACCAGGATACTCACTCAGGTACATTTGGTTTCAAAAAAACAATGAATAAATTTTTAGCATATCTTGCACACTATTGTATAAACTTATACTAAAAATTTACATGGACTTATAATAAAAAAGTATGTTTACCTAAAATTAAAATGTATCTGGTGTCTTGTATTTTATTTGGCGAACTTATACTCCTGAAGTCAATCAGCTGCCCCAAGGTGACATTAGTAATAATGAAAGTGAAAAAATTTAACATATAAAGTGCGACAGATGCTTTGCTAAAGCAATTTAATCTTCTCAACCACCCTATACAGTGGGTACCATGATATGCTGTGTATCGTAAGGTAACTGGGGTTCATGGAAGTTATGTGATGTGCCCAATAACTCATGGTTAGTATGCTGCTTTGGCTGGGACCCTCAGGAGCTATGACTGTCCATCAAGAGTGTCCAGGGATGGACAGAAGAGAGTCCTAAATTCTCATTAATTCAACTATTTTGTCACAGGACGGCCTGCATTCTACGTTCTCTTCTGTGTGTGTTTTTCCTTGTCTTTGAGGATCACAGCTCTAATTTCACATTTTTGTTGAATAAAAATACTCTGGCTCCTAAGGGGAAATAAAAATGTGTAGGGGTGCAAAAAGAAACAAAGGAAGAATAATCAGAAAGTAGTAAAATTGGTTACCTACAAGAGAGGCGGGTTGGGGAGAGGGATATAGGAGGGAGTGACACCTCTCTGAGTATAACATTTTATCTAGTTTTAATTTTGGAAATGTGCTAATGTTTTGTTTATTCACAAATATAATTAAACCAACAAGGATGGGAGTTGAGGAAAATTGAACTTAAATGGAAACAAACGAGTGGGTTTGAAATGAATAACACAATTACAGAAGGAAAATATAAAGAACTGAATCAATTAACATTTGGGTGCAGTACTTTCTATGCCCTCAATCTAAGGACAAAGGAATCTACAGACAAATCTTGAACTCTGACTTAGTAGGTTTGTTGTTGGTAGAGGTATGGATGGAGCAATTTGGGAATGATTTTTCACCTTGTTATTGTAGATCTGAGCAAAAAAGTACATAGTTTGATTTGAATGGGGGAATTCAGGATTCTCACTGTGGGTGAAAGAAAATACAAATATAAGATAGGAAAAAGCAAAGAAGAACAGTGTGTTGAATTAAGATTAGTGAGTATTGCTGGCTTTGTTCACTGAAATGACAGTGACACTCCAGTAGCAACAAGCACAGATCTTGGCTTCTAAATTCTATTCCCCATCAAAAAGAAATCAGGACGTCTGGGAGAAATGGCAGATTCCAGGGCTGGGCAGGGAAAGTACAAGAACAACGTGCTGTTCTTAAAAGAAAGAAGGTGCTTGTAAAATGATGAGAGCATATTGGAAGAAATCAGGAAACATCTTGAAAGGGTCCCCACTGGCCAAATCTATGACAATCTGAATATCCAAACAAATAAGGATAGTGATGAATTATAACCCATGAAAGAATATTTTTATTAATTCATATTTATTCTAAATAAATAAACAAGGAAGAAAGGCAGCTTTTCTTTAAAATAGAAATCCCTCTAATGAAAGTAGAATGGATGATGAAGTTAGAACATCCAAAATGTGGATTTTGCAACATCCTGGCACGAATCGATTCATTCCAGAATCATTCATGGACGCCGAAACTGCGAGATGAGAGCCTCAGTCTTCTCACAGATGATTTACAAAGGGAAAAAGAGTAACTTTACTTGGAATAACTTGACTGACACCGCCTTAACCAAGTGACCAAAGTTAACACCACAACTAAGGGATCAGCACATCAGTGTATTTTCTAAGGACACGGCATCACTTATGTTGTAATCTTGCCCAAAATGCATAACTTGAGTATAAGCCTCTAGAAACACCAACAAATCCAAATTCGGGTGTTCTACAAAATATTTGGCCTGTGTTCCTCAAGACCGCCATTGTCACAAAAGACAAAGGCAAAATAGTTTAGGAAATGTTCCAGATCAAATTAGATAAGAGAAGTGTGGCGACTAAACATAATGCTCAATAGAGCTAGAACTGAGGGGATGTGTGGGGGGATTGCCATAAAAGACATTATTGGGGCAATTAGTGAAAATTGACTGCAGACCATGCAGTATTTTACGAAATAGTATTGTATGAACGTTAAAGTTCCTAAAATTGATCATTGCACTGTGGTGACGAAGAGAATGTCCTTCATTTTAGGAGATATATGCTGAAACATTTAGGAATATAGGGATGTGATATACACAATTTTCTTTCATATGGTTCAGAAATAATAATCCCAATTACACAGAGATTGATAAAGGACAGAATACGGAGTGCCAGCGTTTTAATTGGTACATCCACGTAAAGAATATCTGGGAGATTACTATTTAATTTTTACGACTTTTCTGTAAATTTAAAATATTTTTCAAAATGAGACATGAGGATTAGACACTTCGATTAGAGCTGACTTGGCCTGTGAGCGACACGCAGAGGCTGGGAGGGAGGGTCAGAGAGGCCCGAGCAACACTCCTCCCTAGTTAGCGACCTGGGACACCTGCACCCCCAGCTGAGCTTGGTCGAGCCATCCAGGGGAGCTGAGGGGTCTCTAAGAAGAGAAGGATATTTTCCACACAGTTTCAGAAACGTAGGAGCCGCAATCAATACCATCTCTCACTCAATTCATACTACACTTACAAAGTATTTATAAATTCACTGGAGTCTAAGTGCACCATGTTTCCCAAGTCCGCAGCAGTGCACAGTAAGGCCCACTCACTCACCACTCACTCACCGACTCACCCGGAACGACTTCCCATCGTCCTACAAGCTCCATTCATGGTAAGTGCTCTAGCCAGCGGTACCATTGTTTATCTTCCATGCCATATTTTTGCCCTACCTTTTCTATGTTTAGATATGTGTAGATACACAAACGCTTGCCCCGGTGTTAATTGCCTGCCCCATTCAGGACAGGCTGGTGGCCCAGGGGGAGACGGCCTGAGTGTGGCGTAGGCCATGGCATTTGGGTCTGTGTAAGTGCCCTCCACGTTTGAACAACGACACAGTTCTCAGAATGTATCCCCATCTTTAAGCAACTTACGATTATAGAAGATCTTTGTTTTCTTCTGACTTTAGTTGTTTTTTTCTTTTCCTGATGAGTTTCCTTTTTGTTGTTTCTTTCTTTGAATTTCTATTTTTCATGTTAAAGGTGTTCTCAGATGCCCGAGGATATTGGGCCATTATCAAACACTAAAATGTCAATTGATTTGCTGCGTGTACATGGGGGAGGGGCCAGTCAACGTGTGCGTAGAGTTAGGGTGGGGAATCTGGCTTCCCTTGTCCCCTTTTCTTCAGATATCCCAACAGTTGTTGTCTGTGTATCTTCCCTGAGGCCTCTTCTGCCGGAGAGCCACACACCTCGTGTCACCATCCTCCCAGCTCAGTATGTCAGCGTTCACTCCAGAACTCACTTTGCCCCACTCTCTGCAGTGACTGCTCTCCCCTGAGTCCTGCTCTCCCAGAATAAGTGTCCCACTTGGGTAGGGAGAGGTGGCCCCTTAGTTGCTGCAGGTGGGCGAGGAAACTGGGATCTAATTTCTGCTTCAACAGAATTTCAATGAAACCTCTTTTGATTTTCACCGCATGCCCACTGCTGCCTCCCACAATTCGTGTCCCCAATTCTCCCCCCGACACTCCACCCGGTGCTGTGAGGCCAGCTTCTTGTTCCCTGTAAGGCGCTCTCTCCGCAGTCAGATTTCTCTCTCTTCTACTTCCTCTATTCGCCCTCCTACCAGATTCAGTGAGGGGTGCCATTCACCCTGGTCTCTCCCCCAATTCCATTGGTCCTTTTGGGTTCGTGTGTATTTCTTTTTATTCCTTCACTTTCACCTTAGTGCGGGTTCCGGAGGCAGCAGAGATAAACACTCGTGTCAATTTGCTGTGTCTGACTGGACGGTCACTCTGTGCCCTCTCTAGCTCCCCGTGTCCCTGCGTTACACAGACGCCACTCTAGCCACTCGGCTGTGACTCGTCTGCCTCCCCTGTGGTCTTCCTGGGGGCAGCAATATCTCTGCATTCCCGACCCCATCACAGGTCTAAGACACAAAATAATTTATTGACTCAATTGAGTGGAACTTAACTTACAGAGTTGGTGTCATCCACTGGGCTGGAGAATAAAGTAAATGACCACTTAGGGCCTGGTCACCTCTCTCATTCTCTATTCAAGATGGTCTGGATGAAAGGAATTTCTCAAGATTGGAGCAGAAATAGCCAATTTCTACTCATTTAGTCCCTTGTTTAGCATACGTACAGCTTTAGCTGACTCTTTCGGAGAAATCCTTATTTTACTTAGAAGTAATTGCTTTCCAGAGGCTGGCAGCGCTCATTAGTTACCAGGTGGGTGACTCTAATAAGAAATGTCTCCTGGCTGAGCTGGAAAAGCAATAGAACAAAATGTATAGTGGGTTTTTTTTTTCCTCCACCTTGCAAACCAAATAGGTCCTGTGTGCCCATTAATTGAAAGAAAATCGACATGTATGAACTAAGATGCACTTTTCCCCCCTGCACACAAACAGGTAGGGGAGGGGAGGGCAGAGTCCTTCAAGGTCCAGAAAATGGCTTGCTGAGGAGTGAGTGCCCTCACCTCTCACAGAGACACGCTGGGTGGCATTTCTCTGCTTCTTAGGTAGACTTCTGAACCAGCCCGCATTAGTTTCCGAGGGCTGCTGTAATAAATCGTCGCAAACAGGGCGGGCGAGGTGGCTCACACCAGCAATCCGAGCACTCTGGGAGGCCGAGGCAAACAGATCACCTAAGCTCAGGAGTTTGAGACCAGCTTGAGCAAGAACAAGACCTCATCTCTGCTAAAAATAGAAAATCTAGCCGGGCACTGTGGCAGGTGCCTGTAGTCCAGCTACTTGGGAGGCTGAGGCAAGAGAATCACTTGATCCCAAGAGTTTGAGGTTGCTGTGAGCTGTGATGCCACAGCACTCTACCCAGGGTGACAGAGTAAGCCTCTGTCTCAAAAATAAATAAACAAATAAATAAATTGGCACGAATCAGGTGGCTTAACACAAGTTTAGTTCCTCACAGTTCAGGAAGCCAGAAGTCCAAAATCAAGGCATTTGCAGACTTGGTCCTTCTGGAGGCTCCAAGGGAGAATCCATTCTTCTCCTTTCTTCTAGCTATTTTACATTTAATGTTACTTTTAAGACAGGGTCTCCTTCTGTTGCCCAGGCTAGACTACAGCAAGCGATGCTCCTGCCTCAGCCTCCCAAGTCACCAGGAACACACGTGCACCAACACTCCCAGCTGATTTTTCAATTTTTTTTTTATAGAGACAGGGGTCTCGCTCTTTTTCAGTCTGGTCTTGAACCCCTGCCTCTCAAAGTGCTAGGATCATGGGCGTGAGCCACCACGCCCAGCCCTCATCTAGCTTCTGGTGGTTCCTTGCGTCATCCCAGATGGATTTCTGCCTCCATCTGCACCGGGCCTTCTTCCCACTGTGTGTGTCTCTCCAATCTCCCTCTTCTATAAGCCCCTAGTCATTGGCCTCAGGGCTTAGCCTTAGCCACATCCACTATGACTTTATCCTCACTGATCACATCTGCAATGACCCTATGTGCAAACGCAGTCATAATAGTGGGTTCTGGGGGGATGTAAATCTTTTGGGGACACCATCTAATCTAGTACATGGCCTAAAACTCTTATCTTCCTGTCCCCTGCTTCTAGTTATAATTTTGGAGACGGCATTTATAGTCAAATACTTCTAGACAATTAATATAGGAGAAGGTACAGGAAGCTCCTGCAAAAGGGGTCTGGAAATGGGCTTGTCGGTGAGGCTTCCACTCTCCAGCAGGGGTTCTTAACTTTGGCTGCACTTCGGAATCCTTCTGGCCTTTTTTTCCTTCTGATTAATATAAGGGCATGGATGATTACATTACAAGGTTTGCATTTGTTAGGTAGAGTCCCTGTTGTAGTTGTGTCCCCCCACCCGGAGGTGTGCCACGTACTCTTACACGGTGCCCTTTAGTTAGCACACCAATCTTCCTCCCTCCCACTCCCTCCACCCTCTCCTCTCTCATTCCCCCTCATCCCAACTTGAGTTGAATTGAGTTTTTCTCTCGTGCGGGTGTGTATTAGTTTTTCTAGTGGCTTTATATGAGTACTGAGTACATTGAAGACTTGTTTTTCCATTCTTATGTTATTTTACTAAGAAGAATAGTAAAATAGGTCCTGTGTGCCCATTAATTGAAAGAATGTAGAATGAATTGAAAGAAGAATGTGTTTCAACTCCATCCAGGTTAGCACAAAAGATGCAAAGTCTCCATGGTTTTTTATGCCTGAATGGTATTCCATGGTATACTTATACCACAGTTTATTAATCCATTTAGGGGTTGATGGGCACTTGGGTTGTTTCCACATCTTGCACCTTGGCTTTTTAAAATTCTGTTGCTCAGGCATCGGTGGTTTTAAAAGTTTGCCAAGTGGTTCCAGGGTGCATCCCAGGCCTCAAATTCCTGCTCCAGCAACTCTTCCTGAGACCCTGACTGCTGGAGCCCCCTTGTTTAAGCTCCACAGGCCCCACACCTGTGTTCTCTTGCTGACTGCTGAGAATTTAGCCACAGCACAAGTGAATTTTATTTCTGCTCCTTCATTTGCGTTGAAGGAAAACAGCTCCATTGCTACTGAAAACTCAAAAGTGGATAAGGAAAAAGAACACTTGTAGGGGCTGTGGATAAAGGCAGGCTTACTTTATAAGTAGTATATAAATATTTACTTTTATATTTCAGGAACTTTTTAATGTATTTATCAGAATAACACGTGTTCATCACAGAAATTTGAAAGCCCCAAAAAGCACAAAGAAGAAATCACCTAATAGTTCTGTTTCTCCGGGAAAACAATGGCTTGGTGAATGTTCTACAGATTTCTTTTCTATGCATCTATCAATATACAATATGTATCTTAAAAATGTAGAATTGTGTGGTTTGGGCACATAAATTCTTCATTTAGCAACATATCTTTAAACATACGGCAATAAATGCATATCCTTGGATTTTGAATGGTTACATTTTATTCCTTCACGGAGCATATTCCATAATCATTTGGCCAACATGAGAATGTCAAATGGAACTTCAGTTAACTGATTAGTGGAGCTAAAGGCAAAGAGGTAAGGCGGAGGGGCCCTGTCTATCCCTTTATCCCATGGCGAGCTCCCCAACCCAGCCCCACTCTGATCCTCAGCCTGTGCCCCTACACCTGTATGCACCCCACTGTAGCTTCTAGAAGTTCAAGATATGGAAATTGGAGGAGGTATTGCACAGAGGGTTTTCCTAACACAGGGGAGGATGCTCCCCAGGCCCTGGCCCAGAAGACTCATAGTTTCGGAGTGTCGGCAAGGAGAGATGCGCATCTCATTCCCTGACTGTTGGCTTAAAGAGTGAAATTGCTGATTCCCGTGCTGCACCGACTGCGCATGTTACAAATGGCACCGCGAAGAGCCGAAGCACCTGCCCCCACCTGCGCCCCGTGTGGCGTGATGGAGATGCGCTCACGCCTGTGCCCGGGGTGTCGGGGAAGGAAGCCAGGCTTGTGCCACCTTGCCCAGAGATGGAAGTCTACAGAGAGATGGGTCCAGCATAGAGTCCGTGTGGTCTCCAGCCTGGGCTGGAGTTGGGGAGGAGCAATAGAAGCACATCTCCCACTCGAGGCCACTGTGCCGAGGGAGGCTTCCCCAGGGCCTCCCAGGGACTTACCCAGTGCCCCACAGGGCTGAGCGTCTGCTCACAGGACATGAGCCCCGGGAAGGAACCCTGCCAGGTAAAAAGGCTTTCGTCCCTTTTCTACCTTTCCACCCCTCCCTACTCCCTGCTCCAGAGGACCTGGAAGCTGCAGAGTGAGGGGGAGCAGGAAGCAGAAAAGGGCGGCCTGCATCTCTTCCCAGTGCTGGTGCCCAAGCTGGGGAGGGAAGGACATTGAGTTAGACGTGAGGCACGGCTTGGTCATGGGACTCAATTGCCTCTAAAGCAAGGTCTCCACTTCTCCACTCGACCCAGCACATCCGTCTCCGGGAATTTGTCTACAGGGATGTATGGACTTAGGTCGTAAAATATTTCCCACATGTGAAAATATTTCCCTGCCTCCTGAAAAGCCATAATTTATTATGGTAAGAAAATCACCTGTTCTTTCAATAACCAACAGTGAACAGAATTCTGTGGGTCTAATTTTTACATACATTTGCAATATACTGGCCCTTATAATAATAGAATCACTCAAAATAGAGAAAAGGAGTTTTAAACAGCTGGTCATTATACAACATTGAGAACATTATGTTCCAGTTACTCTTGCTGTGAAAAAACTACCCCAAGCACAGTGGTGTGAAACAACAGCCTTGAGGTTATGCGTGTGGATTTTATGGGCTGGGAATCTGGATCAGTCACAGCAGGGATGGCCTGTCTCTGCTCCAAGATTCCAGGGCCTCTGCTGGGAAGTCAGATGGTTGGGGTGTCTCAAACATCTGGGGGGCTTCTTGGCTCCCATGCTGGCACCTGGCAGGGATGCCCTCGTGGGGGGATTCAGCTGGACCAGAGCACCTCATGTGGCCTTTCCTGCCTGCTGGAGAAGCCCCCACTGAACACTCAGAGCAGAATTCCAGAATGGAACCAGATGGAAGCTACGTGACCTTTCAGGACCTAGCCTTGGAAGTAAATGGTGTCACTTCCCTCACACTCTATTGGTTAAAGCAGTTAAAAACCTACCCAGATTCAAGAAGGGGACATGGACCCTATCTTTCAATAGAAGTGGTGTTACACTGCCATAGAATTCTTAATGTTTAACAAAATTTGAGTCAAGTCCACAGTTAAATTTAATTCATGCCTCACAGTTTTTCCCAACTATTAGTATATCATAGGATAATATATATGTGGTGGTGTTTTGCCAACACAACCAGTTTTCCAGTTCTCTGATGCCAACTGGGTGTTCAGCTATTCAATTCTGCCTCTAACTACCCAAAGTCAGTGCAGACCCCACAAGTTCAGGGCTCAATCTTGTAACCGCCCCCGCTTCAGAAATCTGTCTCAAGCGCCGGGGCCCCAGGCTACCTACACTCCTGTCCGACTTGGCTGCACCCTTGGGGGTACCCACGATATCACCTCAAGTTAATATATTGCCAGAATAACTTGCAGAATGTGAGAAAGCACCTTACTTACAATTATGGTTTATTATAAGGGACACCACTCTGAAACAGCCAAATGGAAGGGGGGGCAGTGGCAACACATGGGTATGACACCAACCCCAATGCCCCCCTAGCCTCACAGCCTCAGAGCCTTAATCAAAACGTCCATACGTAGATGCGATTGGTGGAATCGTTGACCATTGGTGACTGAACTCATTCTCCAGTCTCTCCTCGCTCGTGGGCGATACTGAAAATTCTAATCCTCTAATCTCATGACGGGTTTTTCTGGTGGGTCCCCCAGCCTTCTGTGGCTTAGGTGAGCTCATTAGCAGACCAAAGACATTCCTACCACTCAGGAAATTCTGAGGGTTTTCGAAGCTTTGTGCCAGTATCCAGAGGCTAAGACTGAATAAGTACACATATGCTATGTCTTCATATGCCCCGGTACAATGCTCATTATCTATATGTGGAGCACGGGGTTATCTCAAGAGGACGAAGCTGGAGCACCTGCTGTTTAAGAGCTCTGAACCTAGTTGGGAGACAGGAACATAAACAATTTTCTGCAAATGCTGGGAAAGAAGCACCAACACGGACTCAGGGGAAGAATGACTAACTGCCAAGGAAGCAGGTGCTTTCAGGATATTTTTCCACTAAAGAAGAAATTCTTGTTCATATTCCCCTGACTGTTCACACGACTGCTGTGGAGTGCTGTCACCAGCAAGCTGCACACAGTGACTGCCTGCTTCCCAGGGAGCCACGTGACTCTAAGAGCACGTGCGTTTCCAAGTCAAGTGGTGGAGAACCTGATGGGGTGAGAAGAAATACTCAGCAAACAGAAATGAGGCTCACGCGTTCTTCATAATACACAATAAAAATGCAGGACGCTCCTGACCCGGGAAGACAGGCGGGGTTGTGGGTTTTATATGTGCACAGGGGCCACCCCTACCACTTGCAAACTGGGGCTGGGTACAAAGGAAGGTTGCACACCACCCTTGTAACATTTTAGAAGTGATAAATCAAGCTAATAAACTGCCAGGGAAAGTTATGTTCTATCCTTCTTCTATTTTCACAATTAGGTCTCATGACAACTTGGGAGAGCCAGGTTCAAATTTAGCATCTCAGTGCCAGGCCTGAATTTAGTGACCAGCAAGGGCCAGGCAGACTATGGCACTCCTACCCTGTCATTCTGCCTTTGGCTCCAACTCCCAAACATGTGGACACTCCAGCCTACCTGTTCACACACCTCCAAAGGTCACCGTCAGCCACTTCTCATCGTCACAGATACAAGTGCCACCACAGGGGTCAGTGTGGGAGGATGGCAGGGAAGAGACGAACTCAGGGCCCGGAAGTGGAGTCAGGGACCCCTGAGGTGGGGGTGCTGGTCCCACAGGCCGGGTACCTGGCCCAGAGGGAGGAGGCCCTGGGCTCTGAGCGGGCAGATCCCCTTAACCCTGAGGATTCCTGGCCCCCAGGGAGGGCCATGGTGGCAGGCCAGAGCTGGGCACTCTGAAGCTCAGAGTCCCGGGCAGACCACTCTTTCCTGGTCTAAGGGTGGTACAACCTAGCCCACGTGTCACTGGTCACTCACAGTTTGATCCTCAGAGCAAAACTAGAGGCCAATATGTGAGGCTGACAAGGAAGCGAAGTAATTTCTTGGAAAGTCACAATGCAAATAAGAAAAGAAAGAACTGAGGCCGGGGTCCCTGATTTCTATCCTGCATTCTGTAGTTACGTATCATTTGTTACTTCTCAGTTCTTAAAACAGAACTGATTTCGCAATGGCTTCAAAACTACTGGATTACAACTATTTGTAAAGCAACCAGCTGAGAGCCAGTATAGAAAACTAGTTGTGTAAATTAAGCCCCCCATCCCCTTGAATTTCCTGGGTTCAAACCAGTATCACACACTGAGCCAGTGACTTCTCCAGCTTAGAAGAAACCTTAGGAGATGCCTTATCCAATCTTGTGGGACGTTTTGATGCTACAGGCACCAGAGACGACACCTCGCTCAGTCCTGCCTTTAACGTAGCTTGCTGATCCTCAGTTTCACCTGCCCTTGAAAATCCCTGGGGAACTCTGGGAAATGCCACGCTCAGTCCCTGACCAGCTGAAGCGGAGTCCTGGGGGCCAGGGCCCAGGCATTGGTCTTTTGTCAGAGCTTCCCAGGTGATTCTAACGAGACTATACCAGAGGCGGGAAAGCAGATATCCTTTTATTCTGCCAAGGAGGACAGTGACCTGGCCAGATCTCCCACAGGACCAGGTCAGGTGCAAAGCACCCCATTAGCAGTTGGATGGGGCACTGTCAGCTCCCAGGCAGGGGATTCGCATGAATCTTGGGTTGTGCAATAGGGCTGGGTCAGGAGATGCCTGAGGAACCTTCAGGAGCTTCTCCACCTCCCAGCACTGACAAAAAATGGCTAGATAAAAAATGAAATAAAAAAAAAAAAGCCCAAACCAGCGAACTGTACTTAACGGGTGCACCAAACCAATAAACAGGGAAGGAAGGAAAAAATACTTCTGTGAACAAACATAAACCTGGCTCCCACAAAGGGAGCACAGCCAAGATCAGCCTTGAGACAGAAAGGTTTTTTAAGGTCACAGTGATGCGTATTACAGCAATGGGATAGAGGGAGGAATCTAACTACTTGTCAGGTCATTTTTTTAGATGAAAAGGATTTGAAGGCAATGCTACAATGGAAGAAGAAAGTCTAAGCCATAAATAAGAAGCAAGTTCAGCCAAGGTCAGAGACGAACATTCTTTTCTTTCATGGAACATTTTCCTGGAAGTGCAAGGTGGATATTCTAGGAGGTAGGATCTTTCTAGTGGCTGGAGGTCCCTGTTGCAAGCCTGCCTGCCACATACTCGTGCTGGGGACAGGCAGGAGGTCAGCTGCAGTGAGCAGCCACAGACCACACTTCTCCAGTTTCACGTCTTCTAGAACAACCAGGAGCAGAGCATTCATTCAGCACACGTCCCTGCCCCCAGGCCTTGTAAGCGAGTGCAGCACTAAGGAACTGTGGATGCGGGAGGCATCCCTCCGCCCCAGGCCACCCTCCACAAGACCTCTGTCCCCCTCTGCTCTCCCTCTCCTGCCTCTCTCTCCCATCACACCTACCAGTTATAATTTCACACCCTTCAGGTCCCCACCTCTCCTGCTGGGAGGTCAGGGCTGGACCACTGACCTGGAACTGCTGACCTCTGAGCAGTGGCTGGTGCTGGGCTGTCAGTGGTCATGGGTGTTACTATTGCTGCCCTCTGTATCTGTTGATTCACACACTGCATTATTCATTAAGAAACTAAAACTCCTCATCTTCCCCTAGAATGAGACTAACAGACTTTAATTACAAATCAGGAAAAGCAGTGACATTTTCGCTATAATAGTTATTCCTAAAGGAGTATTACCTCATTTGATCTGTTAAAGAATTACTCACAGCATGTGTTGAAGATGGCAAGGCAGGCTTTATTCGCTGAGGGCCATGGTGCAGGATCCTGCACGAGGAGAGAGAGATTGGACTCAACTCCGACTCCGGCAAGGATCCTTTAGGATTTATAATCAAAGGAGCGGGGTGGGGGGGTGAGTGGATGGCAATTGCTAGAAAGAAACCTCAAGGATAAGGGGTTTCTGATCAGACTGACTTGGAAGGATTTGTGCTGAAAGCAGGCCAGGGTGATAAGCTATCCAGGGTGGTCGGACACCAGGGGCCGAGGTTTTCAGTTAATGTCACTTAGCAGGATGATTCTCGCTTGACCTGGGTTCAACAGGGACAGAGAGGGGAGCCCACGGGTTGACACAGGTAAGCAAAGGATTCGGAGAAGTCTGCCTGAAGTTTTGGTCAGAGGGTCTTTGCCAGACCCAATGCTCTAAAACAACATTTGAAATTTTCTTTCCCAGTCCACCAGAGGTGGAAAGGGGCCGCACAAATTCTTGAATGCCCAGGAAGGCATTTGATGTCAAAATCCGGCACCAACTTTTTGTGTTACTTTCTACTCTGATTATGTTACCTTATTAGTGGTGTGGACCAAATAAAACATTCCCCTCTGCTTTGTCCCAAGCAGAGCTACCCCACCAAGCCCACAAGTTAATCCCAAAATGGATCCTATTCTCTCTGTATTTAGGATTTCCCAGGATCAAAGTCCCCAAGTCCCATATATAGAGTCTAAACCTTGAAGCTCTTCAAGCTCCACGTGGCAATATGAGCCCTCTTTCTGGAATAGCTGTATGATGTTGGAATGATCTGATTTGCAAAACACGACATACTTAAAATAACTTTAAATTTCAAAACCAACCCATGTTCAATGGCTTAAGAAAGGAAAACTATGGAAAAATATGTAGAAAAATGTGATACACCCACAATCCCGCTGACCTGAGGCAAGTATGATGAGATTTTTCAAATGAAAGAGCTGGAGCATCAAACTTGAAGTCTAAGCTTGGTGTGCCCTCAGGGCACATGGTGGGTGCGAAGAACATCACGTGTCTCTTGAACCTTCCACAGAAGGGCCACAGGTAATTGCTGCTACAGTAATTTCAGATCTTGCAGCATCACTGTTGGCAAGATAGCTATGTTTTCATAGGAAAGCAACCTTGTTCTGGGGTTCCAAACTTATCAGACGGTGGTTGTGATGTAGAAGAGCAAGCTGGTGCAATGCAGAGCTTGTGTCAAAGAATAAAACTTCAGCTAGTTCTAATTGGCTTTCATTTATTAGGAATTCATCCAGTCTAAAAAATATACAGGAGCTCTGAGGAGCATGGCAGAACAGTAAGTTTTCCTAAGGTTGCTTGAGCAGAAACCAGGAGACAGCATGGTGCAGGAAACAGATTAACAATCAGGTTACTCCGGGTTGGTTTCTTTGCACCTGTTCAAGCACAGACGCTTTCCTTATCATGCCAGCTCAGATTGACTGGGTCCGTTTTGATTGGCTGCTGTGAATCTCCTGGGGTTTTGTGTTTGTTTTTATTTTTATTTTTTTAACTGGCCTGTTTAGGGATTTTATCATTTGTCCTCTGATTTCTGGGAGGGTCAGATCTTATAAACAAACAGGTTAGGTTACGGTTCGGTGATGTGGAAACTCAGCACGGATGACTCCACTCGGTGTTGGTCTATTGGGGCCTAATGCCATAGATCAGTTCAAATGATGGCCTCCCATTAATTTTATTTAATAGCGGGTAACAGAATAATAGATTTTCCTTAAAGTAACCCTGAGCAGAGCCAGCTTCATAGGTGTGTGACCTGTGCACACCAGCCTCAGTGTTCAGAAGGTTCCCCTCCTTGGTTGAATATGCTACTGTTCCTGTCCTGAAATTCTTAATAATTTTTGCAGAAGAGGTTCAGCATTTTAATTTTGTGCTGGGAAAATTTTGTGGCGAGCTCTTCACTAGAGTGCAAGAGAAGTGGTGAGAACCGCAGTTTACACTTGCTATTATGACCACTATCACTTTCGCTACTCTGTAACTATCGTGACTAGAACTCCACTACTGCCACCTTTGGAGCAGTGTCTGCTATGTTTGACCACGAGCAGGGCCTGTGCTAAACACTTTTCATAGATGGTAAAACCTAGGGACAGAGAAATTAAGTAATTTTCTAAACTTGCATATTTAGTCCTATTAGTTTTGTGACTCTGGGCAAGTTACTTAGCCTCTCTGAACCCCAGGCTTCAGGGCTATGGTAGTGAGAATAAAACTAGTCCTCTCCCATCCTCAGCCTGGATGCTTAGATCTGATTCCACTGGTACTGCCTAGTTACCGGGATTTTGCTATCATCCTTAGCAAATCTTTAGCATGTCTTCATTAGCATGACTTTTCTGGGAACCTCTAACAAGCAAAAAGTTTGATCCTTCACTGTAGGAACTTTCTGTACCAAATTCTTCATCAACTAACTCTTTTTTTTAAAATAATTTTATTAAATCATAATTGTGTACATTGGTGCAATCATAGGGCAGAATGTGCTTCATATACAATCAGAAACATTTTGATCGTACTGTGAGAGATAGCCCTCATAGCATTTTCTTAATCACT
>CAUYRH010105173.1:0-12645 GCA_963574655.1 Perodicticus potto
TTTGAATTTTAATCAACATGCCGATAGATAAAAATCAACCAGTTTCATGTGGATTAATTTGAGTTCTCTATAGATCCTATTTATCAAGCTTTTGTTTGATTCAAAATATGCAAATATCCTTTCCCATTGTGTAGGTTGTCTTAAATACAATTTCTTCCCAAAAAAGAATTTTTAAAAACCCAAATTAATTTCTGAAATTAGAATAAGCACCTTCACATTTTCATCCAGCCCTGAAGGGCTACTGGAAATGTGTGGTGAGGGTGCTGGGTTGTCAAGATGACTGCTAATAGCTTTTAGTGTGTAGGGGAGAGATCAGATGCTCTGTGTCCTCAGTGGGATGAGGTCCTGCCCAAAATGACAACTGTAAAACCCATGACAGTGATCACTCAGAACTAACCAATTACAGTTCCCATCATGAATATGTTTTAAATGTTCTTGGGAAACACTGGGTCCATTTTAAGTTCCAGGGCAACATTAGTTATAGAACCAGTGGCCACCGGAGTTACCTAGAAAACACAAGGACCAGAGTCCTCTTTCATCCTGGTGGTCTCAGACTAACAGAACTGGAGAAGCCTCAGGGAATGGCTGACTCAATGCCCCTTTCCCTGCCCCGACACAGAGTGATGCAGTAGTCCTGATGTCACCCTGTTGACCTACCCCGGTGGCCCTGGATCCCTGAACACAGTACCCTTGGCTGATACAACATCTGGAAACAAGATAACACTTGCTCATTTAATCTCTACAAATTCAAGTTTCTGAGTCTGGGGTTGAGTGGGAGGGGAGAAATGAGGGGAATAATCTGTATAGTGTGAGATTCAGCCCACTGTCCCCATGCTGAGGTGAATAGGGATCCCAAGAGCATCTCAGGGCATGAGAAGCTCACCATGCTGACAATCAATACTCCAGCACCAGGGCAAAATTATTTTTTAAGTTAATATATTATTTATTTTTCAATGTGAACAATAAAAACAAATACAAAGCCATTGTTTAAAATTATGTAAAACTGGCCGGGTGCAGTGGCTTACACCTATAATCCTAGCACTCTGGGAGGTGAAGGCAGGTGGATTGCCCTGAGCTCACAGGTTTGAGACCAGCCTGAGCAAGAGCAAGACCACATCTCTAAAAATAGCTGGGCATTGTGGCGGGCACCTGTAGTCCCAGCTATTTGGGAGGCTGAGTCAAGAGAATCACTTGAGCTCAAGAGTTTGAGGTTGCTGTGAGCCATGACACTCTACCAGGCGCAAGAAAGTGAGACTCTGTCTCAAAAAAATAAAATTATGTGAAACAGATTATCCAACATAAAATAGAAATTTTGAATTCTTGGCTATAGTTAGGAACTCAAAATCGCTAAGATATATTGATTTGTTACAAAATAGATACATGTTTTGCTTTTGTGAAAATGAAACTCTTTGAGAGTTTTAATGTTTATATTTCCCATTATCTATTTTTCTATAGAGATGATCATTGCACTGGCAAGTCTTTCTTGTGATATTGCAAATCTCAAGGAGTTTTGAAGCAATTTTAATTTTGAAAAGCTAAGTTCTCCACTGGCAACTAGTACTGGCAAATTTAAACATATACTGAAGAACTCATAACGGAGAGAATAGTCTGGAAAAGGGTGGAAATGTTTGTCTCTTCAAAACTCCTTCACCATTTTTGAGAACTACAAAGTGCATCCCTTCCTAAGGCTGATAATTGGAGGGGTAGGCGGTGTCCTTTGTACCACAGGAGAAGGCTCAATGGAATTATCCAGGCAGAAGTCATGAGCTTCCCACTGGAAATGGGATCAATCAGACCCATCAACAATAGTTAAACAGCAATAGCCTCAAGTTGAAAACCTCCAACTTTTCAAGCTCTATTCCTGCTTATGCTTAGAACAATGGCACTTTAAGATAGAAGTTAGCATATTCATCATTTGCTGGAAAATTAATAAACCTCCCTTTCCTTTTCCTCAAACTACTTGTTCTTATTCTTCTGATGTGGTCTTGGGGACAAATGTCAAACATTTTCTAACAACCTCAGAAATGAATCCAGCAAGTTATTGCTGCAAGTATACTTCAATAGTTAGTGAGAGTGAAAAAATGGCTTTTGATTAAGAGCTCATGTCTCTGCTTCCAGGGGAAAAGGAATAATACACAGTAACCCTGTATAGATAAGACTCTTTACCTCCCCTATTGAGAAGTGTCATGCTAAATTGACCATTAGCATAAGACCATCTACTGGTCATAATAAATTTTTAAAAATGCATAAAATCCAAACTGCCATAACAAATTTAAAAGAAATCCACAATGGTTAGAATATGCAGGACATCGGCTTGGCGCCTGTGGCTCAACGGGCTAAGGCACCAGCCATGTACACCTGAGCTGGCAGTTTCGAATCCAGCCTGGTCCGCCAAACAACAATGACAGCTGCAACCAAAAAATGGCCGGGCGTTGTGGCGGGCACCTATAGTCTCAGCTACTTGGGAGGCAGAGGCAAGAGACTTGCTTGAGCCCAAGAATTGGAGGTTGCTGTGAGCTGTGATGCCACAGCACTCTATCCAGGGTGATAGCTTGAGGCTCTGTCTCAAAAAAAAAAAAAGAAAAAAGAAATAGCTATTGATGGCTCAGTGCCTATGGCTCAAGCGGCTAAGGCTACATACACATGAGTTGGCGGTTCGAAGCCAGTCCTGCCGCCAAACAACAATGACGGCTGCAACCAAAAAAATGGCCGGGTGTTGTGGCGGGCGCCTGTAGTCCCAGCTACTTGGGAGGCGGAGGCAGGAGACTCGCTTGAGCCCAGGAGTTGGAGGTTGCTGTGAGCTGTGATGCCACGGGATACCACGGCACTCTATCCAGGGTGACAGCTTGAGGCTCTATCTCAAAAAAAAAAAACGAAAAAAAGAAAGAAAAGAAATAGCAATTGATTTTTTTGTTGGTGTTTTCAAATGTCCTCCCTTAACCATTCTGGATACCAGCTCTATAGATCACATATACATTCATTTCCAAGGCTTCCTGGCCACTACTTTGTATAAGAAACAGTAGTTACAAATTATTATTATTATTATTATTATTATTTGAGACAGAGCCTCAAGCTGTTACCGTGGATAGAGTGCGTGGCATCACAGCTCACAGCAACCTCCAATTCCTGGGGTCAAGCGAGTCTCCTGCCTCTGCCTCCCAAGTAGCTGGGACTACAGGCGCCCGCCACAACGCCCGGCCATTTTTAGGTTGCAGCCATCATTGTTGTTTGGCGGACCAGGCTGGATTTGAACCTGCCAGCTCAGGTGTATGTGGCTGGTGCCTTAGCCTGTTGAGCCACAGGCGCCGAGCCTTACAAATTATTTTAAGTCCTAAAATGATGCAACTTCACTTATTATGTCAAATATGTTTATACTTTTGGCATTTAGGGTGATACGTAGTTGCATTTACTACTTTTTTTTTTGTAGAGACAGAGTTTCACTTTATATAAGTAGTTCAATTTACTACTTTTTTTTTGAGACAGAATCTCAGTTTATTGCCCTCGGTAGAGTGCCCTTGCCTCACACAGCTCACAGCAACCTCCAACTCCTGGGCTTAGGCGCCTCCAGAGTAGCTGGATGCATTTACTACTTTTAAGATATTTGTAAAAGAGGCCGGGTGTGGTGGCTGATCCATGTAAGGCTAGCACCCTGAGACGCTGAGGTGAGAGGATTGCTTGAGGTCACGAATTTCAGACCAGCTTGAGCAGAGCAAGACCCTGTCTCTATTAAAAACAGAAAAGTTGGCTCGGCGCCTGTGGCTCAGCGGGCTAAGGCACCAGCCACATACACCTGAGCTGGCAGGTTCGAATCCAGCCCGGGCCCGCCAAACAACAATGACGGTTGCAACCAAAAAATGGCCTGGCGTTGTGGCGGGCGCCTGTGGTCCCAGCTATTTGGGAAGCGGAGGTAGGAGACTCGCTTGAGCCCAGGAATTGGAGGTTGCTGTGAGCTGTGATGCCACAGCTCTCTATCCAGGGTGACAGCTTGAGGCTCTGTTTCAAAAAAACAAAACAACACAACAACAACAAAAAGCCCAGAAAAGTTAGCCAGTCGTGGTGGTCCACGCCTGGAGTCCCAGCTACTTAAGAGGCCGAGGCATTAAAGGAGGAGGATTGTTTCAGCCCAGGAGTCTGAGGTTGCTGTAAGCTAGGTAGAAGTCACGGCACTCTGGCCTGGACTGCAAGGCAACATGCTGTACGTACACACACACACACACACACACACACATATATAAAGTAGGCTTGGCGCCTGTGGCTCAAATATATATATACACATATTCACAAAGGGTGCCAAAAATGTGTACACATTTTAAGAAAGGAAAACACTGTATTAAAATCGTAATACTCAGCTCAGCGCCTGTGGCTCAGCAGGCTAAGGCGCCAGCCACGTACACATGAGCTGGTGGGTTCGAATCGAGCCCGGGCCCGCCAAACAACAATGATGGCTGCAACCAAAAAAATGGCCAGGCATTGTGGCGGGCGCCTGCAGTCCCAGCTACTTGGGAGGGGGAGGCAGGAGACTCGCTTGAGCCCAGGAGTTGGAGGTTGCTGTGAGCTGTGATGGCACGGCACTCTACCCAGGGTGACAGCTTGAGGCTCTGTCTCAAAAAAAAAAAAGTATATAAAAATATTGTTAATAGTGCAGTGCCTGTGGCTCAGTCAATAAGGCTCCGGCCACATATATCCAGGGTGGTGGGTTCAAACCCAGCCCGGGCCGAACTGCAACAACAACAACAAAATAGCCGGGCGTTGTGGCGGGCGCCTGTGGTCCCAGCTACTCGGGAGGCTGAGGCAAAGAGAATCGCCTAAGCCCAGGAGTTGGAGGTTGCTGTGAGCTGTGTGGACGCCACGGCACTCTACTGAGGGCTATAAAGTGAGACTCTGTCTCTACAAAAAAAAAAAATATGTATATATTGTTAATAAATCTGCCAGTAAGGGGGTTAATCAGTAATGTAAACTGATGGGCTCTGTGGCTCATTCCTGTAATCCTACTATCTTGAGAGGCTGAAGTGGTAGGACCAGGAGTTCAAGACCAGCCTGACAACACAGTGAGACAACCCCCAACCCCCTAATCTACAAAAAGTACAAAATTTAGCTGGGCATGGGGACATGTACCTGTTTATTATACATATGTATGACTTTTACTTTTGTAATATTTTCATAGACACTCCCCATTTCTTTTGCTCTTTGGGCAGGAAACCCTGAAGCATTACATTGTGGGGACTGTAGTTTTCACAGGTTCAGACCATCTGGCAGACTAAGATTCCATGTCAGTGAGCAGAGGTGCCCTAGTTCAACCATAGACACTGAGAATTCAGCTCCCAATTGAGCCCATTAATCTAGGCTTCAACTTTTAATTTCATTCAAATACTTAATCTTACATAGGGAGATTAGGAAATTAGGCAGCATTCTTGGTTGGGGCTCCATAGGTGAGTGTAAAGTTTATTTATTTATTTATTTATTTATTTTGAGACAGAGTCTCACTCTATCTTCCTCATAGAGTGCCATAGCATCATCATAGCTCACAGCAACTTCAAATTCCTGGGCTCAAGCAGTTGTCACGCCTTAGCCTTCCATGTAGCTGGGACTACAAGCACCTGCCACAACACCCAACTAGTTTTCTATTTTTGGTAGAAAATACTGCTCAGACTGAGCTCAAGCAATCCACCTGCCTGGACCTCCCAGAGTGCTAGGATTATAGGTGTGAGCCAGCAAATTAACTTTTTTTTTTTTTTTTTTTTTTTTTTAGACAGTGTCACACTATGTTGACCACCATACAGTGCGGTGGCATCAGAGCTCTCAGCAACCTCCAGCTCTTGGGCTTAAGTGATTCTCTTGCCTCAGCCTCCCAAGTAGCTGGGACTACAGGCGCCCACCACAACGCCCACCTATTTTTTGTTACAGTTGTCATTGTTTAGTTGGCCCAGGGTGGTTTCCAACCCACCAACCTTGGTGTATGTGGCTAGCACCATAACCACTGTGCTACGGGTGCTGAGACCCACATTAACCTTTTTTTTTTTTTTTTTTGAGACAGATTCTCAAGCTGTCACCCTGGATAGAGTGCTGTGGCATCATAGCTCACAGCAACCTCCAATTCCTGGGCTCAAGAGAGTCTCCTGCCTCTGCCTCCCAAGTAGCTAGGACTACAGGCGCCCATCACAATGCCTGGCCATTTTTTGGTTGCAACCATCATTGTTGTTCGGCGGGCCTGGGCTGGATTTGAATCCTCTAGCTCAGGTGTATGTGGCTGGCACCTCAGCCCGTTGAGCCACAGGCACTGAGCCTGGGTTTTTTCTTTTTTCTTTTTCTTTTTTTTTTTTTTTTTGAAATAGGGTCTTGCTTTTTTGCCCAGGCTAGAGTGCAGATATAAGCATTACTAACTGCAGCCTCTGACTCTGGGGCTCAAGCTATCCTGTTTCAGCCTCCCAGGTACCTGGGATTATAGGTGTAGGCCACCATCCCTGGATCATTTCTCTATTTTTTGTAGAGACGGGAGAGGGGGTTCTTATTCTTGCTCAGGCCTGAGCCTGGCAGATTATGTTTTCCTATATTTTCTCTTGCAATACACCTATCCCTTGTTCGTTTTATTTGAGTCGGCTGTCCAACTCCCATCTCAAAGTATCAGCCTCTCCTTCTGAGCAGAAGCACAGAGCTGTCAAAGGTTCTGATTAATTCCATAATCCCATTTTTGGCTAAAATGATCTGGTGGGATGGTGCCTGTAGTTCAAGCGGCTAAGGTGCCAGCCACATACACCAGAGCTGGTGGGTTTGAATCCGGACTGGGCCTGCCAAACAATGACAACTATAACCAAAAAGTAGCCAGGTATTGTGGTGGCCACTGGTAGTCCCAGCTACTCGGGAGGCTGAGGCAAGAGAATCACTTAAGCCCAGGAGTCGGAGGTTGCTGTGAGCTGTGACGCCACGGCACTCTACCCAGGGTGATAGCTTGAGGCTCTGTTTCCAAAAAAAATCTGGTGACCTCTGGTGAGATTAATCCCACCTTCAGCTAAGAAGATTTGTGACCTCACATTCATCCCATCTCCTGTGACACAAGGAACAAAAGGGCCCTCCCACTGGCCTGAGGGAAGGATATAGGTTTTAGTTCTCAAAAAGGGGGCAGTGCCTGTGGCTCAGCGGGTAGGGCACCGGCCCATATACCGAGGGTGGCGGGTTCAAACCCGGCTGCAGCCAAACTACAACAAAAAAAATAGCTGGGCATTGTGGCGGGCACCTGTAGTCCCAGCTACTCGAGAGGCTGAGGCAAGAGAATCGCATAAGCCCTGGAGTTGGAGGTTTCTGTGAGCTGTGTGATCCCATGCCACTCTATTGAAGGTAATAAAGTGAGACTCTGTCTCTACAAAAATAAATAAATAAATAGTTCTCAAAAAGGGTAAGGTGGGCTGGGTGTGGTGGCTCACACCTATAATCCTAACATTCTGGGAGGCCAAGGTAGGTGGATCACTTGAGCTCAGGAGTTTGAGACCTGCCTGAGCAAGAGCAAGACCGTGTCTCTACTAAAAAGAAAAAAAGAAAACTAGCCAGGTGGAGTTAGTGGTGCATGACTGTAGTCCCGGTTACTTGGAAGGTTGAGGCAAAAGGATTGCTCAGACCCAAGAGTTTTAGGTTGCTGTGAACTATGATGCCACAGCACTCTACCCAGGGCAACAAAGTAAGACTGTCTCAAAAGCAAACAAACAGGATCGGTGCCCATAACACGGTGGTTTTGGCACCAGCCACATAACACTGAGGTGGCAGGCTTGAAACCAGCCTGGGCCTGCTAAACAACAATGACAACTGCAACAAAAAAATAGCCAGGCGTTGTGTCGGGTGCCTGTAGTCCTAGCTACTCGGGAGTCTGAGACAAGAGAATCACCTAAGCCCAAGAGTTTGAGGTTGCTGTGAGCTGTGACATCACAGCACTCTACCAAGGGTGACTTAGTAAAACTTTTTTTTTTTTTTGGAGAGACAGAGTCTCATTTTATCGCCCTCGGTAGAGTGCCGTGGAGTCACACAGCTCACAGTAACCTCAAACTCCTGGGCTTAGGCGATTCTCTTGCCTCAGCCTCCCGAGTAGCTGGGACTACAGGCGCCCGCCACAACGCCCGGCTATTTTTCCGTTTTTGCAGTTCAGCCAAGGCCGGGTTTGAACCCGCCACCTTCGGTATATGGGGCCGGCGCCCTACTCGATGGCCTGACTTAGTGAAACTTTGCCTCAAACAAATGAACAAACAAACAAACAAACAAAAGGACACAGGGGTTTTGAAAAGTCAGAAAACTTTTTTTTTTTTTTTTTTTTGTAGTTTTTGGCCAGGGCTGGGTTAGAACCCGCCACCTCCGGCATACGGGGCTGGTGCCCTCCTCCGTTGAGCCATAGGCGCTGCCCAGTCAGAAAACATTTTTATCTTCTTTTTAAGGGACATTTTCTCTGTTACAACATGGTAATACTTTTCTTAACTCCTCTTTATTTTTGAAATTCATTCTGTGTTTACATATGCATTTGACTGATTTATACAATTTTATATAAATTACTCCCAGTTTATTTATTTATTAATTATTATTATTATTTTTGAGACAGCCTCAAGCTGTTGCCCTGGGTAGAGTGCCGTGGCATCACAGGTCACAGCAACCTCCAACTCCTGGGCTTCAGTGATTTCTTGCCTCAGCCTCCCAAGTAGCTGGGACTACAGGCGCCCGCCACAATGCTCAGCTATTTTTTTTTGCAGTTTGGTCAGGGCCGGGTTTGAAACCACCACCCTTGGTACATGGGGCTGGTGCCCTACTCGCTGAGGCACAGGCACCGCCCTGGCTATTTTTTTTGGTTGTAGTTGTCATTGTTTGGCACGCCCGGGCTGGAGTCGAACCCACCAGCTCTGGTATATGTGGCTGGAGCCCTAGCCACTTGAGCTATAGGCACTGAGTCATAATTATTTTATTTTTTATTGAGACAGAGTTTTATTTTGTCGCTCTTGGTAGAGTGCTACCAAGAGCTCACAGCAACCTCAAACTTTTGGGCTTAAGCGATTCTCTTGCCTCAGCCTCCCAAGTAGCTGGGAGTACAGGTGCCTGCCACAACGCCCAGCTATTTTTTGGTTGCAGCCGTCATTTTTATTTGGCGGGCCCAGGCTGGATTCGAACCTGCCAGCTCAGGTGTACGTGGCTGGTGCCTTAGCCGCTTGAGCCACAGGTGCCGAGCCTGATTTAAGTTTTTGTAGCAAGGCTAGTTTCGAACTCCTGGCCTCAAGAGATCCTGTCATCTTGGCCTCTCAAAGGGCTGGAGTCACAGGCATGAGCCACTGTGCCCAGCCTTGGCCTGCTTTTCTATGTGCTCATAGTGCTTAGGAGTATAGATCCTGGAGTGACTGCTCGGGTTACTAGCTGGCGTTATGAACTGACCTCAGCCAGCATGCTTACTAAGCCTATCATCCAAACCAAAAGCCACACATTACTAAAACATGAAAGCTAGCAGCATTTTTTCTCTGATCCATTTGTCTACACTTCCCCTACTCCACCGGGTATGGGAATGCACCGCTGTAGGAACTTACTACATACTCATCCCTGATATTATTTGCACAGACTGCAATGTAAATGGCGCCCATGGGGTCATCCGGTGCAGTGACTCTGGTAACCACGCTCCTGATTCAGGTGCCTGCGCCCTTGTTTCTTAAAAATTAGGTTTTCTGGACCTCCCGATCCAACATGGCAGTGGCAGTAGATTAGGGTTGTGGGTCAATCAGCCACTGCCATCACTACTGCCTCTTTCTTCTCTTCTGAGGCAGGGCCCAGGGCCAGGGCCAGGATTTGCACATCTGTAAGTAGACCTCTTTGGAGCTCTGCCGGCCAACTCAATGGCATCCTCTATTACTGTGCCTCTAGGGTTTCACTATGAAGCAAAGCATGTTGTCCTCAGCTACTCCTGTCTCAGGAGAAGCTGCAAGAGCAATATCTTTCCTCACCCCAAGGGGTTCACCTAGATGTAGGTTCACAGTCTCTGGATCAAGACATTTTATTGAAAGTTAAAATTGAAATAGAAGAAGAGCTAACAACAACAACAAAAAAAAAAAAAAAAAAAAAATAGAAGAAGAGCTAAAATCCCTGGACAAAAAAATTTCTGAAGTCTTCACCAGCACAGGCTTTGACCATCACACTTCTCCAGTGTTTGTTTAGCCCTGCTAACCCAGAAAGCTCAGTAGAAGACTGCTTGGCCCATCTTGGAGAAAAAGCATCTTAGGTAGCTGGGCATTGTGGCAGGCGCCTGTAGTCCCAGCTACTCGGGAGGCTGAGGCAAGAGAATCGCCTAAGCCCAGGAGTTGGAGGTTGCTATGAGCTGTGTGATGCCATGGCACTCTACTGAGGGTGATAGAGTGAGACTCTGTCTCTACAAAAAAAAAAAAAAAGAAAGAAAGAAAAAGTGTCTTAGGAACTCAAAGAGCTTCTACATAAAGCACTGCTAAAGGCTCGGCGCCTGTGGCTCAATGGGCTAAGGCACCAGCCACGTACACCTGAGCTGGCAGGTTCGAATCCAGTCCAGGCCTGCCAAACAACAGCTGCAACCAAAAAATAGCCAGGCATTGTGGTGGGTGCCTGTAGTCCCAGCAACTTGGGAGGCGGAGGCAGGAGACTCGCTTGAGCCCAGGAATTGGAGGTTGCTGTGAGCTGTGATGCCACAGCACTCTATCCAGGGTGATAGCTTGAGGCTCTGTTTTAAAAAAACAAAAAAACAAACAAAAATAAAGCACTGCTGGCTCGGTGCCTGTGGCTCAACGGGCTAAGGTGCCAGCCATGTACACCTGAGCTGGCGGGTTCAAATCCACCCTGGCCCCACCAAACAACGACGGCTGCAACCAAATAATGGCTGGGCATTGTGTCGGTTGCCTATAGTCCCAGCTACTTGGGAGGTGGAGGCAGGAGACTCACTTGAGCCCAGGAATTGGAGGTTGCTATAAGCTGTGATGCCATGGCACTCTATCCAGGGTGACAGCTTGAGGCTCTGTCTCAAAAAATAAATAAATAAATAAATAAAGCACTGCTAAAGTACTTTAGTCTGGGATGGGCGTGGTGGCTCACTCCTGTAATCCTAGCACCCTGGGAGGCCAGGGTGGGTGGATTGCTTGAGCTGACGAGTTCGAGACCAGCCTGAGCAAAATCGAGACCCCCACCCCATCTCTAATAAAAAGTAGAAAAACTGAGGCAAGAGGATCGCTAGAGCCTGAGTTGGAGGTTGCTGTGAGCTATGATGGCATAGTACTGTACCCAGGGCAATAGCTTGAGACTGTGTCTCAATAAATAAATAAATTAAAAAATGAATAAAGTGCTTTAGTCTGATAGACAAGCGTCCAGTAAGGACTGTGACCACAGCAGCACCTGACAGTTCAGAGAAGGGACTGGTATAAGCAAATGAAGCTTCAGGGAGAATACAGGCCAGTGGCGTATCAGACATTTCTTGAATGCGTGTTGGAAACCATAGTTCATGCCAGCAGCTGGAGTAAGATTTTGGTGCGTCTGGTTTCGCTACAACGAATGCTTCTGGGGTTGACGAGACGAGGTCGGGAACCTTGGAGTGCCCTGCTGCAGTTCGGCGTGAGGCAGAGTTCATCATTCAGCAAGGTGTCTAGGGCGCCGCCTTCAACCTTGATTCAGAGGGGGAGGGGTGCCCTGCAGTCACTGCAGAAGACAGCAGTGACATTTTCATCCTGCCCAGGTACAACTCTGGACAAGTCAGTCCTCTGGAGTCTCCTACTGTGACCACGGCCCGGAAGTCAGCTTACCTGTCTCGCTGTCAGCCAGCCAGAGTTGGCACACAGAAAGCCCCGTCTCCAGGTCCCAAATCCTGGCAACAGATGACAATGGATCCTGAAGTCAGAAGTTTGGATAGCAACAGAGTGAGAACAACGCTTCGAATTCTGCGTAGAGCATGAGAAAGAAGCCCCGAGGGTGTGGAAGAGGCTGCTGTGGCCCTGTCAGCCGGGAGCTACAGGAAGCGTTGCCTGGAGCCCCAGGGTCCTTCTTCCACAAATCACTGTCAGGCCCCTGCTGGAGACAGGGGACCCCATGCGGAGGAGACTGCAGTTGAGAAAGCCAACATCTTTGTTTGTGGAGCTTGATGAAGGCGAGCTGACGTGGAGGAGCAGATTCCCACTCTGGAGCCCCCCGAAACACTGCTGAGCGAGTAGATGTAGGGAGAGAGTGCCTCAGAGAAGGGTCCTCCCCTGCGGGAAGAGCGAAGGCCTTGCCCTTGTCTGAGGCCAAGTCTATCCAGCTGTTTGGAGGGGCTGCTGCCTTTGCCCTCTTGGCTGTGGCAGTCAGGGTAGCCCTGGCTCTGAGAAAGAAATAGCAGATTTTTCCTTTTTTTTGTAATTTTTGGCCGGGGCTGGGTTCGAACCCACCACCTCCAGCATATGGGGTCGGTGCCCTACTCCTTTGAGCCACAGGCACCACCCAATAGCAGATTTTTCAAGGATCTAAGGTTTTGTTTCTACTGGCTGGCATCTGAAGCCCTAGTGGCTAAATGGACTTTTTTCTTTTTTTTTGAGACAGAGCCTCAAGCTGTCACCCTAGACAGAGTGCCAGGCATCACAGCTCAAAGCAACCTCCAATTCCTGGGCTCAAGCGAGTCTCTTGCCTCCACCTCCCAAGTAGCTGGGACTA
>CAUYRH010105174.1:0-19900 GCA_963574655.1 Perodicticus potto
GACGGCGGCGGCTGGTCGCCGCTGACAGGCGCTTTCTGCCTGGCAGGGGCCGGCGGGCACCGTGCCCGTCCCTGCCGGTCTCCTGGGCACTCGGCCACCGCCCCACCTCCGCCTCCGTGCCATGGAGCCGGAGCTGGCGGCCCAGAAGCAGCCCCGGCTGCGGAGGCGAAGCCGCCGGGCCTCCAGGCTGAGCACGGAGGGCGGCGCGGGGTCTTCGGCCGACACCCCCGGGCTGGAGCCGGGGCCGGGGCCGGACGGGAGGTGAGCGCGGGGCGAGGCGAGTGGGGGGCCGGGGGAGGGGTGTGGGCGGGGAGAGGCCGATGGGGAGGGGACAGGGAAGGCCAGTCCGCTGGGGCGGCGGCAGGTGAGTGCCCGGGGGCAGGTGCAGCTGGCCTCGGGTGCTGAGGCCCCGGCCTGGGACTTCGCAGCCCTGCGGAGAAGGGGCGGACCTGTTGACAGTTTGCTCCTGCTCCCTTTCCCGCGGTGGCGTTTCCTACCCTGCTAGTTCCGGGCTCGGCTTGAACACTGTCACGGAGCCGGCAGGGTGTGGGTGGGGGAAAGAGGAGTGGTGAGCAGGCAGGCAGGCACCGCGCTTTGTAGCCTGATGAAATGTTTTTCCTTGGCCACCGGAATCCTCCCCCACTGGCCACATGGGTGAACACAGCTCAGGGTTCCAGCCGCCCGGGTAAGGAGACCAAAGAGGTGGTCACTGGCTTTTTAATTAACACATTTCACACCCTGCGTCCTACATTGATTCTGTGCGTCTGTACGGGGTGCTCAGGCGAGGGTTTCAGAAGGCTGTGTCTGGAAAAGTGCTGAAGATAAAGCTTTCTCATCTTGCAAAACTCCCACCTCGGAGTTTGTAGGTTCTAGCTGTAGGTTGCGAGATGTTCCTTAACACTTGTAAGTATATCCTTGACTGTTAAATGGGTGTTACAGCACTGCCCACTTCGTGAGATAATGAGTGCAAAGTGCTTGCCTGTACACGAAAGCTCTCCATAAATGTTAACTGTTAATCTGCCAGGTTTTATCTATAAGAATAATTCCACATCTGCTCCATCTCTTCAGTAGTCCTTGTTGTCCATTTAACATTATTGAGATAAACTACAATCCTTTACATAATTTATATTCCAGTTAGACCTAGATAGGCCAGTTCCTTCTTGAGAAATGGGGAAACACCTCATCAACAATGCCTTCAAAACCCATTGTAAGGTGCCCTACTGGGAACTAGACATTTTTGAAGTCTAGGGTAATCCTTACCTGCATAGGCCTTTCTAAAACCTCTATGCCTATTATCATCTATGAGAAAGAAGTCGTTATCTCTGAAACTGAAAAATAGCACAACCAGGAAAGACAAGTTAAGAGAAAATAGAATTTTAATATATCAGATGAAGGCAGTGTTAAGTTTATTCTACGTTCGTTTAGGAAGACTGCTAAAGAGATGAAAGCTACATCGTTAGGGGGCCTTGTATGTCATGGCAGATTTTGGATCTTATCTTCAAGGTGATGGGGAAATACTGAAAGACTGAACAAACCAGTGACATGATCATATTCTCATACTAAAATGTCAGTTCTTGAGGAAAATTTGGGGGTCAAGGCACTCTTTAAATCTTATGAAAGCTGTTTTCCAAAAAAATCACATAAAATTTCAGGAGATTTATGGGCCCATTTATGTATACCAAATTAAAAATCTTCAATGTAGATGGTGGATCAGTGGGAAATCAGTCTGCAGGAGTCCGAATGAAAAATGATGCATATTTGAATGGAACTGGATATTAGGAAACATTGTGTGTGGATTGCACTTTCAAGGGGTTTTACTGCCAGAAAGAACAGTACACATAGAGGAAGGGGCACAAGTGTGTAGGGTAGCCTGTCAAGAAGGGGGTGACTTGATGTGCTGAGAGAAATAAACAAGAAAAGAGAGGCTGAAGAGACAGGAAAGGAAAGAAATGATTAAACAGAGATCCAAGAAGACAAACAATTCAAATTAAAGGCAGAGACTTTAAACCCAGCAAGGAGGTATGAGGGATATAGTCACAGGTAAGTTTGGGGAATGAGGTGGGTTGTAAGTAGGAATTTGATAGCTTTCCTACCACATTTATATTTTTGTGTGTATGGTAGGAAATGTTACTTTGTGACAAAAGGGTGATGACAAGTGACAAAAGCATGAGGAGAGTGGTGAAGTTAGAAGAGTCCCGGAGAGAAAGTAGGGAGGGGATAATGAATTAACCTATATTCCATTATAGGAATAGAACAGAAAGGATGTAAGTTCATCTCTAAGAATGTATAAAATATGACAAGGTAGTATCAATAATGAGTCAGGAAACAACTACTTAAGCACACTATCAGAAGGAGTAATCATAAACAAAAAGAGGTAAATATTGAAAACTTTTTACAGGCTAAACCTATAAACTATAAACTAATTTGAAAGACAAACTGTACAAGAAATTGAAAGTATCTCTTTAAAAAAATTCATATATTATATAATTTAGCCATTTAAAGTGTCTCATTCAATGGTTTCACGACAATTTTAGAACATTATCATCACCTCGAAAAGAAAACGTGTACCCTGTAGCAGTTGTTCCCTCCGATTCACCAGTCCCTCATCTGCTTTCTGTATCTGTGGCTGTCCCTGTTCTGGACATTTCATCTGAGTGGAATCATATAATGTGTGGTCACTTTTGGGGGGCCATCTTTTGCCCATTTTTAAAGTAGGTTATTTGCCTTTATCACTGAGTTGTGGGAGTTTCTTGCTCTGGATATAAGTTCCTTATCAGAGATTTGATTTGCAAATATTTTCTGTTATTCTGTGGGTTGTCTTTTCACTTTTATGATATCCTTCAAAGCACGATTTTTTTTAATTTTTTTTTTATAGTTTGATGTGGTCCTATTTGTCTAGTTTTGTTTTTGTTCCCTATGCTTTGGGCATATATTAGTCGAGACTCTCACGCTCAGGCCAGAAAGCCCCAGTATGGCAGGCAACACATAATTGTCAACTTCCGCCAGAGTCTGTGTGAAGAAGAGACAACTCCTTAACAGCAGAGCTGCTGACCACTCTCAAAACAGTAGTGTCTACCACCAGAGAGTTCACTCAAATAAATGAATTGCTTTTGTAATAATTTTCTTTTTTCTTTTTTTTTTACTTTATTATTATTATTTGCAGTTTTTGGCCAGGGCTGGGTTTGAACCCATATGGGGCCAGCACCCTACTCCTTTGAGCCACAGGCACATTGGGTTTTTGGGGTTTTTTTGTTTGTTTGTTTTTTGTTTTTTGGCCTGATTTGCAAAGAAATTGAGAAACTAAGTAGTTCAACACTCCCCCAAACCAACTGATGTTAACTGCAGTGAATAAACCGCATCATTCTTTGTGCATTTATGGTGCTATTGGCATTGACAGATTAGCATTTTTTTTTTTGTAGCTATTTATGAGTTATACATAGTAGCTTATAGTTAGGCTGAGGCATTTGTTTGAGTTGCAATCCTGGTGTATGAGAGCAGCTTCCTGCGCCTAGCACTTCTTAACAGATCTTCAGCATCCCAACCAATGTTCAATGATACATGTCTTATTTCGGGTGTCCCTATGGTAATTTCTTGCTAGTCTGCTTTATTCCTATTATTAGAAGTATCACTTTGCTGGCTCAGCACCTGTGGCTCAGTGGGCTAAGGCGCCAGCCACGTACACCTGAACTGGCGGGTTCAAATCCAGCCCGGACCCGCCAAACAACAATGGTGGCTGCAACCAAAAAATGGCCGGGCGTTGTGGCGGGCACCTGTAGTCCCAGCTACTTGGGAGGCGGAGGCAAGAGACTCGCTTGAGCCCAGGAATTGGAGGTTGCTGTGAGCTGTAATGCCACGGCACTCTATCCAGAGTGACAGCTTGAGGCTGTGTCTCAAAAAAAATAAATAAATAAACAAAAATAAAAGTATCACTTTGCTAACTCATTCTGGTTCTTTTCATTGTAAACACCTGAGTGTCTATTTTATCATAATCCAGTATATTTATGTTTTTGTGGTTTTTCTTTTTAATTGGAAACAATAACTTATATTGTTTTCGGGATAAGAATATATGTATAGTGGCTTGTCACATAGTAGACACTCAGTAAATGACAACTATTACTGCATTTATTTGTAATGAAAGCATCTTGAAGGTAAATTCTGTTTTTAAGAGTATTTTTTTCTGCTAGGGCACCAGCCACATACACCAGAGCTAGCGGGTTTGAACCCAGCTCGGGCCTGCCAAACAACAATGATAACTACAACCAGAAAATAGCCAGGCATGGTGGGTACCTGTAGTCCCAGCTACTTGGGAGGCTGAGGCAAGAGAATCCGCTAAGCCCAAGAGTTTGAGGTTGCTGTGAGCTGTGATGCCACAGCCTCTACTGAGGGAAACATAGTGAGCATAGTGAGACTCTGTCTCAAAAAAAAAAAAAGTGGTTTTTTTTCTGTTGGTATTAACATTGTTCAGTAGATTTCTTGAAAGTGTTCATTTTCAGAATGAATGTCTAATTCCATCGTCATTTCAGTTCAGCTCTTATCTGCTGTGATGGAGATGAGGGAGTGACACAAATTAGACTCTCTGAAAACTTAATTTGGCTTAAGAATGAATTAACAGGACTCTTCTCTTTTTGAACAGCAGCTTTACCATTCTAATTATGTTTGTTTAGATTAAAACTAGTTCAGTGTGAAAATAACTTGCATTGTTTGAAAACACAAATGATATGAAAAGAGATACATTAGAGGCCAAGGGGAAAAAATCACAATGGCGTTAAAAAAGAAACA
This sequence comes from Perodicticus potto, assembly GCA_963574655.1. NCBI lineage: Eukaryota > Metazoa > Chordata > Mammalia > Primates > Lorisidae > Perodicticus > Perodicticus potto. The sequence continues at coordinate 4,780 of CAUYRH010105174.1, forward strand.
CAATTTGATACACCCAGCTAGTTCTTTGATGTATTCCTTTATTTTATGCTATAGTTATTTGAATATTTGAAAAATATTCATGGATGAAACTTCTGGAAGAAGTGAAAGACTTGCCTTTCCTGCTCTACATGTCATCCTTTAAAATCCTGTTTAGATTGCCCTGTGCAACTTCTGGAAAGACCACTTACAATCTTAATGTTTCATGAAATCAAAATTTTTTTCCCACAAGGGTTTAAAATAGCTATTACATTTTGAGTCTGACCCTTATGAAAAATGAGCGTGTGTGTCTTTCCAGGAGTTGTGGAAGTTGGCACTGTGTCACATACTTTCTGGGCACAGTTTGTTTTTTGGGTTCCTTTTTTCCATGGGTATTCCAAATAAATCAGAGCTTGTTATTGAAATGGGAGAAAATAGCATTACTGTAAAGCTGATTAGATAGTGCTGGAAAGAATTTTGCCATCCAATTGGAAATCTTTTTCCAGTTTGTTAACCTTTTTAAGATTCCTAAGAACTATTTTTCTTTCCAGCTTTCAGACATGAAATTCATTCTGAGGTCAGTACGGCCAATTCTAGGGAGAAGAGAAATTAATAGCTTTCCCTTTGTAATATTTGTCTTATACTTGAAAGAAAATGTTCACTAAATATTTTAAGTGCCACTGTCAATACCATTTTGCAATATATATTTTGTGTTAGGTTAAAAATAATCTTCTGAGATTGTAATTGCTGCTTCTCAACCCAATGCTCACTTCGGCTCTTTTCAAACATGGAGTCTGCAATAGCACTTTCCTAGGCAGGTTGTTGAAGTATGTTCTGTGCTCTCACGTGGCTTGAGGGCCTGTCTTCCTTACGATCTTCTACTATTTGTTCACAGTAGTGAACATATTCAAGATATGAATTATATCTTGATATATAAATTATATCCGCATATTTCTAGATATGAATTATAATTTATTTCACATGACATACCTTATTCCAGAGTTTTTTCGAAAAAAAATCAAAAGTTTTTTCTTTATTGTTGGGTGACTTTTCTGTAGTGATAAAAAAAGATGAGCTAATTGGGCGGCACCTGTGGCTCAGTGAGTAGGGGGTGCCGGCCCCATAGACCAAGGGTGGCAGGTTCAAACCCCGCCCCAGCCAAACTGCAACAAAAACTAGCCGGGTGTTGTGGGGGGCACCTGTAGTCCCAGCTACTCGGGAAGCTGAGGCAAGAGAATCGCCTAAGCCCAGGAGTTGGAGGTTGCTGTGAGCTGTGACACCACGGCACTCTACTGATAAAGTGAGGGCGATAAAGTGAGACTCTGTCTCTACAAAACAAAGAAAGATGGGATAATCACTTCTTTAAGTTCTTTTCTTAACTAAAGAGGACTTCAAAAAAATCTTCGAAGTTCCATGAGAATGAGTCTTGCATTTTGATCTTTCCCAGATAATTACTTAGGAGATTTGCTTTCAATGCCTTAAGATCTCTCTGCATCTATTTCTAATTCTAAATACCTTAATGTCTCCCAGCATCTGTTTCATCGTATTTCCCTGTGTCAGGAAAAGAAAGAAAACACAAAAGGAAAATCTGTTACTATTACTTAGTAAAGAGAAAAATTCTAGTCTAATTTCAGTCTTACTTGAGAGCTGTTTCAAATGTAGTTATTCAGACTTTTCATTAAATTATAACTTTTAAAAATGAGAAGAATTTTACATAATATGTAAGTGTGCATTTAGGTTTTCTTTGTTAAAATTATTTTTTTTTAAATAGTAGGCATGAGTGTTAAATTTTATATTTTTTGTACCTGCGAAGGAAATTTATTTTTATTTTTTATTTAACCTGTTAATGCAGTATATTAACAGATTTCATGTTATTGAAGCATATACCTAACATTAACTCTATGTGGTGGATTCTTTCTTAAAATAATCTGTTCACTAATTTTAAAGAGGCTCTTTCACTATAAAGATTTGGAAAATGACCGGAACCTATAGCCTGTTTTTGTTTTGCCTCATTTTGCATACCATCCCTCTTATTTGTAAGATTGAATGACAAAACAAGCTTTAAACAGTGTTAAACCTAAAGAAAAGATAGCTTTTTATCTATCTAACGCAGGAGTGTCCAACTTGCAGCCCACAACCCCATGTGCAGAAGGTCTGAAGCCTGTTTTGCTCATTTGTGGTGTTGGATTTCACAAAAAGAGCACAGACTTTTTTATTTTTTTTTTTTTGCTCATGATCTTCTGTTAGTATTTTGTGTGTTTAATGTGTGACCCAATGCAATTCTTACTGTTCAGCAGAAAAGAAAATGGTTTGGACACCCCTGGTCTAGTGCTTTATTATACAAAAGATATTCTCTGTTTCTTTGGATTTTCTGTTAACAGATACTCCCTCCGAAGAGGTAGCTCCTTCACTTTTTTAACACCTGGCCCCCACTGGGACTTTACTTTGGTAAGTAGATACCTGAGGTTTTTATTTCAAGGTTTTAGATAGAATTAATTGATTTAATTCCTGGGTTGTCTTTCAGTCTGAGGGTACAACTCAATGGTCTGTACTTCTCATTATCTCAAGGAACAGAATTTCTGAACCATTCTTGACAGCCTTATTTAGTCTGTTTTCGCTAACAAGCTGTAACAAATTTTTATTTCAAATAAATATAAAATGTATTTTCAAAGTAATCATATCTATTAATCTTTAACTCTGTGGAATCCTTTCTCTTGATCTTATCAGTGTTAAATTTAAGAGTATGTATTGTGAAACATGAAGTTATTTTTATGTATCTTAAACAGCTTTTTCTTTGGGGGAAAATATAAAAATGCTGATTGCAGATAATATATATGTAATGAATGAATTATTTTCTGTTATTAACCATCTTAAAATACGGAAACTATTTCATTATTTTTAGACCAAGACTACAGAATTATTTCATTTTGTGTGAAATGACAACAGAAAATTGATTCTTTTTGTACTTAAGGCTTATTAGCTCATAATACATTTATAAGTAAATTATGTACAAATATTCTTATGGTTTTTTTCATGGGAGAAACACCAAAAATGATTCCGTTTCTAGTTTCTCAAATATTGTATATATGTTTTGATGTTATGAGGGTTTCAACAATACATACTCAATTTGTATTTCTGTTCTTTTGTTTTAAATATCTATTTCTATTGGGCATTCTTGTTTGACGTTTCTATATAGTTTTACCCATTATCTATAGTATCTGGCCAGTAAAGCATTCTTACCAAGAGTCTCGCAATTCTCATGGGGTTCTGCATTTCTCCTTTAAAACGTTTCCTGTCTTGATCCCTGTCACCACAGATAACTAAGGAGTACAAAATTACTCAGAGGGTGATTTATATGTTACAAGTATATAGTTTGAGAAAGAATAAAAATTAATGAATTAAGCTTCTAATTCAAGAGATTATAAAAAGAGCAATAGAGTAAACCAAAAATAGAAAGAAAGGTTGGTTAACAGTGGGGAAAAATTAAATCAATACCCAATCATGACAAATTCAGCAAACCAAGAGTAGCCCTGGAACCTAAAGAAAGAGCACTTGTAATGGTAGAGTGTCAGAAATACTCCTTTACACTTAGAAAAAAGCCTGCCATTGTGGTGTCTGTTTAGCAACACAATAGGCCAAGACAGTAAGACAGAAACAAAGTAGGTTAAACAGATTAGAAAGGAAGACACTCACACTCCTGCTTTCATTACTTCACAGAATATCCAAGAGAATAGTAATTACAGATATTGAACTAATAAGAGGTTACTGGCTATAAGAATCATAAAAAGAAATCAGTAGAATGTATGTATAGTCGTAATAAACAATAAAATGTAATTTTAAAGATCCTTCTACCAAAATAGGAATAATTTTTAAAACTAGGAATAAATCTGTTACAAAGTGTGTGAGAACCCTCCCTTTATGGGGAAAATTGGAAACTATTCATGAAGAACATATGATAATTAAAAGGACAGAGATACTATATTTGTCAAAGACTCAATATCAAAAATGTCAGTTCTTAGCAAATTACTCCATAAATTTAGTGCACAATTCATGGTCTTAGGAGTGGGGCAATTGACTGTCCTACTTCATTCCATGTACATACAGAAGTAAATTCCAGGTGGATTAAACAGTAAATATGAAAAACATAGCTTTAAAATATTTAAAAGAAATTACAGCAGAATGTTCCAAAATCTGTTAAATTTCTTTATGCATATACATGTATACAATCTCACGTGAATGCGTAAGTATGGTCATACGTGTGCTATTTTCCCTTCGTACAGTTTGCTGGTTGGTTCCCCCCTCTCCTCCGTGTCTCTTCTCTCACCCTGTGAGGTGAAAACTCCACCGTATCCCTCTCTGTTTTGCTCATTAGCTAATACACTCGCTCACACCCACCTGCAAGATTTTTGGTTAGTTGACTTTTCAAAACTGGGATCACATTCGTCATACTTGGCTCTATCGTCTAGTAGACGGGATCAGTAAGGATTTCTTGAGTTCTGTCACCTCGTTTTTCTCACTTCTGATTTATATTGTTCTTTCATATCTTACATGTCTTACTGTCTTTTAGCTCAATTTGAAATAGTCTGCTGTGGTTTTGTTCTGCTTCTTTGAAGATGTACCCCTGGTGTGCCTTCTTTTGCTAAGGGGATGGTATTCCATCCCTTGTTGTCTTTTTTTCTCAGAGTGATTGCGTATAAGACTTGACTTAGAGAATTTTCTGTTCATTTGCTGTGAATTTAGTTGCCCACAACTTGTACCTGGAGGCTTGGTTCACTTGGCTTTCCCGATGGCACAGAGCCTCCTGCGCGGTTCTCACGGGAGGCTCTGACCTGCTGTGAGGCCTCCTGGATCCGTTGCATCCACCTCTGCTGAGCTTTGCCTTTTCTTTCCTCTGCCGCCCCCTCCTGCTGGGTTTTGATTCACTTCCTGGCAGTTTGTCTTCCCTGTGTGGCAGGTGATGAAGGGAGCTCTGACTGGTCACATAAGAGTTCGCAAGAGCAAGGCTATGTCACGAGTAATCAGAAAAGTTATTTTGAGATGTGGGAGAATGGCTGTTACTTATGGGTGCTTATTCAATATTGATTACAAACCAGAAATGTTAGCTGTGTACACAGTTTTGCCACTGCCAGCATTCAGGGCTGAATGAAGGTGATGAATGATTACTGGAAAGTACTGACCATGGCTGTCCCTCTCCAGTTAATAACTTCTCCCTCAGGCAATGAGAAAATCTCTTTTTCTAGTGAAGGATCCTCCATAGGATAAACAATGTGTTTTTTTAAATACTGATGTTCTTACATAAGAGTTCCATTCTGAAAACTTTATATAACTAAGTTTTTTAATAGGGTGGCATCACTTTATAGTGAAGAGAAGACTTGGGATCCATTTAAGAAGTGCATTGCTGATTTATGAGCATCCACCAAAATAATTGCCTTGTGAATACAGCCAAAGCTTGACTTTTTAAAAGTGATTTTTTTTTTTAATTGTATGGAGTTTCTGTTTAATGGGGTAACATGAATTCCTTCTATATGAAAATTAAATCTTTCTTTCTTATAGAAAAGAAAACGAAGAGAGAAAGATGATGATGTTGTAAGCCTTAGCAGCCTTGATCTGAAGGTAAGTTTTGCTATCCGGTTAAAGAAAAGCACTATAAAGCTGCAGTTTGCATTTTATGTCTGTACTATGAGAATAATGAATTCAGGCTTTAGGGGGGTATTTTTGTGTTTTTTAAGTACAGAACTGAATAATATTGACTCATAGACACCCTCTTTTTTGCTATTCTACTTCTTTGTTGAGAATGAGAGGAAAAGACTCTTAAAACATCATCTACAGACACAGATGCCTAAGGAGACGGGCAGAGTGCATAGTTTAAGGAAAGCACAGGCCCCCTAATGGAAGCAGTCTGTAGTGTGCACCAACCTGTGATTTCATGTAGGACTGTCAAAGTCGGGGTTTTTACATGAAATCACCTGAATTTTAAATGTTTAATCAATTTTTTAAAGTAAACAAACAAAACAACCATTTAAGCCACCTTGTCTATAAGTCCCCTTGGCTTCAGATGTATCACATATGATGAACTAACACTTGATGCACACAAAAAAATGTTTGCTTAATCTTTTATATAAAATTGCACTTCAGTCCAAAAACCTGGTTATCTTTGGAAGTACTTGCTCCATTTTTGTCAGTTGGAAAATTTTACCAAAGTATCTTGGGTTGAGGGAGTCTTTTTTTAAGATTATAATGAAAAAGTTGTACATTTTTAAAAAATGTTTGACATTTTGTTTAACAGCAGCAGCTGCTGCAATTTCCTTTTTAAAAAGTTTTCTAAAGGGGTAGCACCTATGGCTCAGTGAGTAGGTCACCGGCCCCATATACTGAGGGTGGAAGGCTCAAAAACAGCCCAGCCAAACTGCAATAAAAAGAAAAGTTTTCTAAGGCTGGGAGTGGTGGTTCACACCTATAATCTCAGCACTTTGGGAGGTAGAGACAGGAGGATTTCTTGAGGCTAGGGATTCAAGAACAGGCGTAACAAAGCAAGACCCCATTTCTACAAAAAATTAAAAATAAAAAAATTAACCAGGCATGGTGGTGCACACCTGTAGTCCTAGCTACTCGGGAGACTGAGATGAGAGGACGGTTTAAGCCTAGGAGGTTGAAGCTGCAGTGACCTGTGATTGAGCCACTACACTCCAGCCTGGGTGACAGAACCAGACCCTTTCTCAAAAAAAAAATCTAAAAGTTAAATTTTTATAATATGCCCATTAACATTTTAGCAATTCAGCAAACCAGGTTTTTTTCTTGTTTTTAGTATATAATGTCTGTGTTTTAAGTGTTAATTATGTGTTTTAAGGTATTTTGTAAAACAGTTTTAGTTACATTTAAAGTATCTTGTATTTCAAAGAAAAGAAAAACGTATGCAATGGCAACCCTGTATTTTTAGGTATACTTCAAATCATATACAGAAATAAGACAGTGTCTGTAGTTTGCCACCTTAAATTGCATGGTCAAATCTACTTAAAGAAAATCCTCCTTTTCTCTAATTGAACTTCAGCAGTTGTAGGTAGTATATGATGAGATCAGTCTATTCCTCTATCCACTCACCCACACCTTCTGTCTTATTTTGCAGCAAATTGTAAACTAATTTGTATCAATTCATCTGTAACTATTTCATTATCTACTACCTTCATTACATTAAAGAAAACTTTTTTCTTAAATAAAATGCCATTTTTCACAAAACCAGACAAAAACTGAAATAATTCCTTAATTCCAAATTCAATGTTCATACATTTTCTTGATTGTCTTGTATGTTTTTGGGTTTTGTACATTTTGTCTGTTTGAATTGGAGAATCCAAGTAATATTCATACATTGTGATTAATTATATGTCTTAAGTTCTTCTAATCTGTAGATTTCCCCTTTTTTTTTTTTTGTTATTAAAGAAACTGTCATACAGGATCTTCCTGTAGAGAGCTTTCACGGCCGGAATGTTCCTGATGGCATCCCCATGGTGTCACTTACTATGTCCCTGTGTTCCGTGTATTTCTGATAAGTTGGTAGTTAGATCTAGAGGCTTGATCCAGTTTGTTTTGGCCATATCTCAGAATGTATATAATGTCTTTTTGTGACAAATGATGTCATTGTCTAGATCCATTTTCTTCTTGGAGATTAACAAAGTCACCTGTTTATTAACTGGAATACTGTAAAGAGAATTCCCCTCATCAGCTATCTGGTTACTTTCAGGTACTGACTTATAATAAAGGCAGGACAAGTGCTTGATTCTTTTCCTTCATCAGTTTTCAAAAGTCGTTTTATTCATTAGGATTCTCTAAAAGTGACTATTACTGTGCACTCGTGTGTATAAACACTTTAGTTTTGCTGTGACCCCTCCAGTCATTACTCTGAGTGATGTTTAACCTGCCCATCTTTAACAACTGGGTGCTGCTTCAGGATGGTTTTTGCGTCCTTTTGACATGACCTTCACCTCGCTGCGAGGGGGTTAGTCGCCTCCTTGCCTTCCAGGGTGACAAGTTATTTCAGGCTAACTTTCGCATTTTCTTCTGCTCCATGCCTGGAATTGGTCATTTCTAAGAGGCTGAAATCTGGGCATTAGGAACACTCCTTTCTCCTGGATTACTCATTGTTGGGAGGGAGGCCTTTTTCACAGAGCTAGGAAATAAATATAATTTTAAATAATAAAATAAAATGCAGATTTAAATTAAAATTTCAAATTCAAATCTATAGTGTTTTAACGTAATGTCATTAGTTTCACCATCTAGAGCTCTTTCAACCCTACCCAAACTCCAGGCTTCCAGGAACACTGACCTGAGTACGCACTTGATAGATCCTATAGTTCAAGGTAGTGGTTAGCTAATTATTTTATGTTTTCTTGTATTTTTCACCTGGTTTTTACCTATAGATTATAACTTACTGGGGATGTACAGTCAGATTACTGCTTTTAAGTTACTAGATTAGTTCCTTTTTATATAATTACGCCAACAGCTCCTTTGTTTTTATTGTTTTTATTTAAGGATTGGTACTTTTAAATGTAATTTTATCTTAGAATTATTTAATAAAATTATGTAGAATTTCAAAGTCAATTGTACAAAAGATTCTTATATCTATCTCTGGCTCTTCCACCATACTCCATCTTTATTTTAGATGAAATCTGTTCATTTTAATTTTATGGCTTATTCTTCTGCTTTTAAAATATAAAAGCAATTGCATTTTTTTTTCATGCATAATCCCACTCTTTTGGCTAAACCGTACCATACTGTCTTTCACTACGTTTTGTTTGTGAGTTTGTTTTTTGGTTTGGTTTATCTTTTGATTTTTAGGAGTGTTTGTGTTTTTGTTCTAATGGTTATCTTTGTGCCTATACCTTTGTATAATGTCTCTCATTCCTTCCTTTGGCTATTGTAAATTAGTTCAGTCCTGTGAGCGCTATTTCAGTTAACTAGCACTTCTCTCCCCATCCCTCTCCTCGATTTAAAGTAGTATCTCTTAACTCTTGATTAATGCATTTAAGACGTTATGTGAGCTTTTTCATTCTTCATATATGCTCACCATTCTTCTTACATTTTTTTAAATAGCTTTGCTGTATCTACAAGTCAGAGCATTTAGCCATTACAAGTGATACTGGTACCCTGATAACCATCAGTTAGTCTGAGTTCTATGGGTAAACACGTATTTAATGCTCAGCACCAGTCCTGATGGTGAGTCCTTTCTAGTTTGGTTTTCTGAAGCTCACTCTATAGCACAGGGCTCAGCTAGCTACAGGCCGCAGGCAGTATCTGGCCACCCCTGTGTCCCCATGTCCTTCACGCCTGCCTTCATGAACTCTGTGGCAGCACTACTGAGCAGTTGTGGCAGGGACCACAGGACTGACTCTGGCCCTTCCCAGAGAAAGCAGGCTGACCCCTGCTCTGGAGACAAGTCGATTCTCAGGCAGTGTTCATGGCATTCCCCAGGCACTTTGTGGTCCTGTTCATAGTAGTTTCTTCGCAACCTTTCATACTGAAGGTTAGTTTGGATGGATGTGAAACCCAAGGCTCACAGTTGCTTTCCTTGCATATATTAATGCTTTTACTTGTGTTCGGCCATAAAGTGTCTCTGTTGAAAGTCATAATAAATACATAGTTTGGATCATCTTTTGTTTTTGTAACATTTTTTCTTGAATTATAGTTTGGGGTATTTGTTGTTTCTCCCTCAGTACCCTCTATATGTTGGATCTGCTTTTAATCTTCTCTATCACTTTCTCTCAAAACTTTATCTGTTTATATCTTTTTTTAATTTTTAAAGACATTCTTATTTTCCTCTTAATCCATTAATCATGTATTTTTCATTCTGAAATAATTATTCTTTTAATTCTTTTTAGTTGTCACCTCTCATTTCAAATCTTCCTTTTTCTAGTCACCTAATTTCTGAGTTTTATGTTCTTTCATAGCTTCTATGATTTTCTTAATTTACTTTACACTATAGGGACCTTATTCTACTCCACATTCTCTGTTTTCTTATAATAGTTTCAAATGGGATTCATGATTCTCACTGTTTTTCATTTTCTAAGTGCAATAAATTTCCTTGTATGTTTATGGAGAGGAATAAGCCAAGATAGCCCTTTCAGCTTCATGACATCTGTCGTGTTCCCAAGATGAACAGAGCCCCATGCTGTTTCTGATCTCCAGGACCAACGTCAGCGTCACTGTCTTAGCCTAGGCTCCCTCCAGAAATCATACCTGAAACAAGAACTCACTGACAAGTGGTCTGTCTTGAGTTGTGGCACACAACAGCATCGGAGAAGCCCAGGGTGGAAGACAAGAGGCTGTGAAGTCACCACCCGTAGGCACCTGGTTGCTATAGAATTGGCAGAGTCTTTGTGGGCTGAGAGAACAGAAATTGGGTACAGGGCACAGCATTGTTGTCTTCAGTTTGGGGCCTGAGCTGAAGAAGAAGGTCAGGGAATCGTGGGAAGAATCCCAGCCGGCATCCTGTTATAAAGCATGTGTGTTCTTATGCTGTACAGATTACCTGTTGTCTTGTATGTGTGAAATAAAAGTCACCACTGACAGCACTGATCTCATTTGCTATTTGTATTGTATAAAAGAGCCATCGTTTTGATAATACCAAACTTCTTAGCCTATTAGACTATTTTGTTTACAGTCTTTCTAACGTTATTTAATTGCTCTGAATTAATCATCTTTTCTCAAACCAAATTCTTTTTGTTTTTTATTTTAGATTAACATGAGGGTACAAACAGGTTACAATGCCAAACCACTTTTTTTTTTTTTTTTAGTATTTATTTGGGGTCTTGGAATATGAGTGATTTATTTGATGCAAAGTTCCAGAAAGGTAATGAGGTAGAGCCAAACCAAATTCTTAGTGAAGCTTGGAAACATTCATATTTTTAAACCAAATGATTTTTAAAATCTGAAATATACATATAATTTCATTACTAATTTATTTCATACTCATCTACTTCAATTGTAACTTCTATTCTTATTACTGGGTATTTTGAAACTCTGGTTTCTCAAAAGTTCCATTTTTCAACGAATGCTTCCTTTTTTAAGTAAAATTATAGATGTTATTTTTAACTAACCCGTCTTTAGTGAGATTTATAGTATAGGTTTGTAAGCTTGAATTGTAGAGTTTTAAAATGGAACATAGCTTTCTTGTCCTTAAAATCTTTCTTGTGAATTATGGAATCTTTTTGTACACTTGTATTTTTAAATATATGTTTAGTTTGGTAATATAAAACATGAAGGCTTTACAAGTGCTAAATGTACAAATTTTACTGTCATCCACATTTTTTCTACAAATTAAAAATGTGTTTATGTAGATATAATGTGCCTACAAGCATAAATACAAAGTTGAAAAAAAGTTTGACAATTGCATTTCACAATATCCCGTATAGAGGGCAGCAGAGAACTCAGTTGTTTTTTTTTTTTTTTTCCTTTTTGCCCATAATGACTTTTCTAGCCTAATTTCCAAAGCTTGTTATTGTTCCAGGTAAAAGTAAATAAAAACAATCCCTAGGCCAAAAAAGTAATGATTATTCTTAAGCTCTAATTTAGAGCTATTTATAAACTCCAAATAGGGGGAGAAAAAGGAAGTAACTGAAGTCTTTTTCTGTACCAAAAAAAAAAAAGGAAACAATGTTATCTTTGTCTTTACCTAATTCATATTTTAGGAAAGGTAGAGTCAAAGGCTCCATGCAAGCAGAACAGAGGCTGTCACTTAACCTGGTGTTTGCAAACCAGTAATTTTATCAAAAGCTTGATACCTTTACAAAGCTGTGTTACTGTTTTTAGATAACTTAGTTAAGTTTTTCAGTTTAGAAATTCTAGATTTTTCTACATAGACAAAAGATACTTACCTGCTTGGTGCCTGAGTTATACCATTTGTAGAAAGTTGTATAAATAATTGTTATAAATTACATAATTAAAGTACTTCAATTAACGGAAACTCTTCTAAACTGTAACTATGTGACTATTTTATACTCTTTACCTACCCTATGCCTTGTTATAATAGGCTTTAAAGCAGCTGATCTTTCAACATTTCTTATGGTTCCTTCTCTATAGAATGTTGCCAATTATTTAGTGAACACTACCAGCCTCAGCTCAGGGGACTTAGGTTTTAAAGCTAACTCTGCTATTAGTAACACTTACTGAGCACTCAGTATGTGTACACACCTTACACACACTGTCTTATCTGCAAGATGTGCTGTGACAGCCGCTGAGCAGACCAGATTGTAGTCTGTCTAGCCGCTGATTGTCCAGGCACCTTTGGACGAGTTTCTTAAAGTTCCAGGTTCCTCCACCTTTAAAATGGTGATAAGTACTTGGTAGAGTTGCTTAAGTAAGACAACATGCATACAGCTCGCTCACCGAGTAAGACCTTAAATTTCCTGTCTGTGTTTTCACCGCCTCCTTCAGTTTACTCCTGAGAAAACTGAGGAGGACGGGTTAGTGTGCTCAGAGGTCCTGTGCAGCCTTCTGGTTTTCTGAGCATTTCATGAAGACTCAGGATGCTCTGAGTGCCAGCTGAACGTGCATGTTTCTTGGTAGCTGCTGAAGGACAGAAGTGGTCCTCCTTGGGAAAAGGAGCACTGTCCTGCCACCTGAGTCAGTTACCTTTCATAGATCATTTGTCCTTATAGTCTGTGTCCACTATTGATTCTCTATTCCCTTGTCAACCCTTACAGTTTACCTTTGTCTTTACTCCACTGAACTAGCACAATTGAGATCCTCACTAAACTTGTAATCACTAAATCCATGCATCTTTTCTTCCACACCCCTTCACCTCCATGCTGTAATTAACATTTTTTCTTCCCTTGGCTTCTTGCTTTGTTTTTTTTTTTCCTTCTGACAAATTCTCCTTCTTTGGCATTCCTCCAAAGTTAGATTGTTGGACTGTGTTCTTTGTCTATATTTTTTTCTCCCAGGCATCATGCTCATTCTAGATACTCTGTCTCAATCTACCCTCCAATCTTTTATCCAAGTCCTGTCCAACATTTCCAACTACTAGCTGAATATTTTTGTGTGCATGCTCTTCCACCACCTCAGACTAGGTATATCTAAAAAGAAACTTAGGGTTTTCTTTCTAAACGTGCTCCTTCTTATTTCTTTACTTACATCAACAATTACCCCATCCCCCATTTTAAAATCTTAGACATCTTTGATTTCTTGCATTTACTATGCATCCTCTTCCTTCCTACCCCCCTCTCCCAACTTTAGCAAAGTTCTGGACACCTGACTGTGAGTTCTGCATTTTTCCCAGTCAACCACTGGAAGCACCAACCACATGTAGCTCATTACAACACAGTGCTCCTCTCTCTCACCTGCTCAGTAAAGCCCTCTGCTCTTTGTCCTCATCCCTGACTCAGTAAGGGTTTGCTCCTTCGTCCTCCTTACAGTTTCCTCTCACTCAAACCTATAAAAAACAGCAGGGCATTCAAGGCCCCACTGACTTAATATCTTGCAGCCTCTTCCCTAGCGTCTTTCCCAGACATTTCTGACCTTGGAAGACGTCTACAAGTACTAGCCACACAAGTAATTTTGGAATTTGCAAATGCTGTCCCATATCAAGTATCTCTTCATGTGGCTACCTTTTCACTATTAGCACTTTAGGAGTAGATAGGAACCTTTTTTTTAATCACCCAACTATCTAAAATACTGCCTTTTACATAATTTCCGAGCCCCATAAATCCTAAGAAATATTTTTGTAAATTATAAGCATCATATCACGGTAGCATAGTTAAAAATTCTTAACATTCAGAATAGAATACATAACTTTGTGTTTAAAAAAAAAAAGAAAGAAAGAAAGAAACTGCTCCCAGCAAGTCTACCAAACGAGGATTTAGGCCAGAAATTTAGGGACTGTCCCTTTGCGTGGCTTCAGGCCAATCCCTTCACTTCTGTGAGCCCCATTTCTTCACCTCACTTCAGGCAAGTCATTTAAAATAGGTCTTTTGACCCTCTTAGGACTCTATCAAGGTCAGCTAGTTCAGTTTAGGGAGGGACCTTGTTATGTATTTTTAGAACAGAAATGGCCTTGTGTGTATTGATGTCGTCTGGTACACATATATCAAGTTTATAATACAGAAAAATATCTGCCTTCTAAGTCTGACAACTACTGAACGTTAAAAGCTGAAGAAGCCCAGTTATACTTTACCCATAACCTGATGGGAGACTTGATTATTAAGTCAGGAAGAGAAGTTTCTGCCTAGCGTTAACCCAGCTTCCTCCCTCTCTTACTGTAGAAATTTCAAACCTTGATAAAGAGCTTTCTCTTGCTCTGGGAAAGCTGAGCCGCGAAGGTGCGCTGAGCTGTCAGTCAAGGGGGTCACGTGGGCATCTGGCCCCGCCCCCGCACGCTGGGGTCGGCGCGCGCTGCCGGCCGCGGGCAGAAGCTTTCGGGGCAGCCGGCGGCTGCCGGGGCCGGCCGGGCGCGCGTGTCTGTGCGGGGCTGAGTCTGCGGGAGCGACTCGGTGCGGGGAGCCAGCATGGTGGCTCACGATGAGGTGGGCGGCCTGCTGCCCATTAAGAGGACCACCCGGGTGCTGGACGTCAGTAACCAGCCCTTCCGAGAGCAGGAGGAGCCAAGCAATAAAAGAGTCCGACCTCTTGCTCGGGTCACATCCTTGGCAAACTTAATCTCTCCTGTAAGAAATGGAGCAGTCAGACGTTTGGGGCAAACAATACAGTCATTTACCCTTCGTGGTGACCACAGATCCCCAGCCTCTGCCCAGAAGTCATTTAGCAGGTCTACGGTCCCAACACCTGCTAAAAGAAGAAGCAGCGTGCGGTGGTCGGAGATGCTGGACGTCAACACGAAGGAGTCTCTGACCACCAGGGAGATCAGGCGGCAGGAGGCAATATATGAAATGTCCTGAGGTGAGCAGGATTTAATTGAAGACCTCAAGCTTGCAAGAAAGGCCTACCATGACCCCATGTTAAAGTTATCGATCTTGTCGGGAGAAGAACTCGCACACATATTTGGTGATTTGGACTCTTGCATACCTCTGCATGAAGATTTGTTAGCAAGAATAGGAGAAGCGACCAAGCCTGATGGAACAGTGGAGCAGATTGGTCACATCCTCGTGAACTGGCTGCCGGGCCTGCATGCCTACAAAGGCTACTGCAGTAACCAGCTGGC